>CAVNYN010206387.1:0-24776 GCA_963692815.1 Nyctanthes arbor-tristis | reverse complement strand
GTCGGATTATGTCGCTAGATACTTGTGTGGCGAGAGATGATTGGAAACCCACATTTTTCGGCTACATAGGGGTGTGACGGTATAAGTCCCACAGGAGATCATTTTTAACTAAAACTTTCTAGGGATATGATTTTTGTAAAATAAGGGAATAGTTGAATATGCAAAATAAGGGCGCTTATCAGTTGAATTTTTTAGAAGCAAAGGTTTGCTCCCTTTTTTTTTTTTTTTTTTTTTGGGGGGGGGGGGAGGTGGTGTTTGGCGGGGGTGGTGGGTGGGTGTGGAATTGTATACTTATGTGGGAAATTTCAATTTCTTTAGGGGAACGTGCGTTTGAAAGTTGAGTGTAAAGAAATAATGATGCAATCACTTTCAAACAAACTCTAGAATGTTGTCATCAATTTGCACTCCTCTGCTGTTTTACGTCTGCGTTTGTGTAGTGAAAAATGTGGTTACTATTAGAAAGTCTTTAACAAGCAAATAAAGGCTTGTATTAAGTGTGGGCACATCTGAGCAAAAATACATATCGTTTTCTGGAAATTATTGATGGACTTCTGCAGTTTATTTTGTTAGGGAAAAAGTTGTGCAAAAGCACACAAGTTTACAACTAAAGTAGAAATGAGAAAGCAAGGAAAATAGATGAAAACAAGGATTTACATAGCTCTTCAATTATTAGATCATGCTGTTTTGTTGCATTGATAACTCTTATTCCATGACCAAACAACAGGTACCATTCTGCCATACTATATGGGAAAAACAATTCGGTTGTCTGATTTTCGTTGTCGTGTTGCTGCTGAAGAAGTTAAGACGTTCTTGGAGGAATGTACAACCATAGGAGCTGTAGTCGCCTTAGAAGTAAAGCTGTCCAAAGGAGGGCCAAAGGCGTATGTGGAAGTCCAATTTAAGAATAGAATACATGCTGACAAAGTTATATATCTGGCAGAAAAGGGCCTATTTTACTGCGGTAATTTGAGGGTTTGGGAAATGGATTATGACATTGAACAAAATCTGAGGACGTACATGCATGGAATGGAACATGTAACCTTACATTTTGGATGTCAAATATCAAAAGAGAAGTTTTTAGTGCTATGGAAACATGCAGAGGTTTCTGTTAAATTTGGAAATGGGCTGAAGAAGATTTACTTCCTTTTCAGCTTTAATGAGGCTGAGTACAAGCTTGAACTCTCATGGCAGAATATATGGCAGATTGTTCTATATTGTCCACGAGGTCTAACTACAAAGCTTCTTCTTCTACAGGTTTGTTTATTTAGTTTTAGTAATTGGTTATCGTCTTCCCATTTCCAATTGAATGTGCCATGTGTTTCAAATTTTATTTATATCCATCAGTACTTTTTGGGCCTATTTAAGCATTTCTAGTGTAAGTGGGAAAGTTAAAGGGACCCCCCTCAACACCCGCCTCCATCCCAAACCAACCCCAACCAAAAAAAAAAAAAAAAAAAAAAGGATCCCAAAATTTCACAAAAGTTCTTGTGCAGCTTTCTTGGTTTTACACTAAATATTCTGATGCTCTTTAAATCATATTGTTTTCGTTTTATGCTTTACAAAGTTGCCAAAACTATACATGGGTATAATTTTTATTCAAAGCTGAAATAAATGCTGATGGAAATATTCTCTCTTACATTGTGTAGTTATTTGGTGCTCCTCGGATCTATAAGAAGGTTAATGAATCTATCTATAGTTATTTTAAGGAAACTCCAGATGACCAGTGGATCAGAACAACAGATTTTACTCCAGCATATATTGGACAATCTTCTGGCTTCTGTCTTCAGCTTCCTAAAGGCGTGAAACTTCCAAATTTTCCAGATTATTTTACCTACTACGAGGAAAGTGAAAGCCAGTTCAACCTAGAGAATGGTTATCCCTTTTGTTGCTATTCATCTCTTGTTCCCATTCTGCGTCCTCCTCAAGGAATTAACTTGCCGTATAATATATTGTTTAAGATTTGCCGTTTGGTACAGAATGGATGTCTTCCAGGTCCGAAACTAGATAGAAATTTTTTTTCACTGGTTGATCCACATAGAATAGCTATTGACATGGAGACCATTGAGTATGCTCTGGAGAAACTTTACAATCTTAAGGAATGTTGCTATGATCCTGTGAGCTGGCTCAAGGAGCAATACAATAAATACGGCAAGATGAGACAACCACCGAAATCACCTGCCATTATTTTAGATGATGGACTGGTATATGTACGCAGGGTTCAAGTAACTCCAAGCAAGGTGTATTTCTCTGGTCCAGAAGTGAATATGTCAAACTGTGTCCTACGCCATTACCGGAAACATATTGATAATTTTCTTCGTGTTTCTTTTGTGGACGAGGAGTGGGATAAAATGTATTCTATTAATCTGTCTCCCAAAGTAACTTCAGGGAATAATGCGAATAGAAGAACAAAGATTTATGACAGGATATTGTCAACGCTTAAAAATGGCATTGTTATTGGTGATAAAAAGTTTGATTTTCTTGCTTTTTCCTCGAGTCAGTTGCGGGATAACTCTGCTTGGATGTTTGCTTCAACAACTAATTGTAATGCTGGTGTTATCCGTGAGTGGATGGGTAATTTTCGCTCCATAAGAAATGTGGCAACTTATGCTCGCAGACTTGGTCAATCTTTTGGATCATCTATAGAAACTTTAAGTGTTAGTGTGGATGAGATTGACTTTATTGCTGACATAGAGGTAGAAAGGGATGGAACCAAGTATGCTTTTTCTGATGGAATTGGAAAGATATCATCTGATTTTGCTCAGAGTGTTGCCATAAAATGTGGACTCAAAAATTCTTTCCCTTCTGCTTTTCAGATTAGATATGGTGGCTATAAAGGTGTTGTGGCTGTTGATCCCTCTTCACCATGGAAACTGTCATTGAGACCAAGCATGTTGAAATATGATTCAGAAAATACCAAATTAGATGTTTTGGCATGGAGTAAATATCAACCTTGTTTCTTGAACCGGGAAATTATTACTCTTTTATCAACCCTTGGAGTAGAGGATTGTGTATTTGAGAAGAAGCAAAGAGAAGCAGTAGCCCATCTAGATGCTATTTTAGTTGATCCATTGAAGGCCGAAGAGGCATTAGATTTGATGGCTCCAGGAGAAAACACGAACATACTCAAGGAAATGATAAGGTGTGGTTATCAACCTAATGTTGAACCATTTCTCTCAATGATGCTACAAACTTTCCGTGCATCAAAGTTACTGGATTTGCGAGTGAAATCAAGAATTTATGTTCCAAAAGCCAGACAAATGATGGGATGCCTAGATGAAACTGGAATTTTGGAATACGGCCAGGTGTTTGTTCAGTTTTCTGGTGCTGGACGTAGACGATTCTATGATGATTACCATAGCTTCTATAACTGTACGTCAGATGGAGATGATTTCATTGTCGAAGGAATGGTGGTTGTTGCTAGAAACCCATGCTTGCACCCTGGTGATGTCCGCACATTAGTAGCTGTTGATGTGCCAGAATTGTACCACATGGTGGACTGTGTGGTGTTCCCACAGAAAGGGAAAAGGTAAAACTGACTTCTTCAATGCTCCTGCACTAATCTGCAATAAATTTTATGGTCTATTGCATTCGGCAATTTATTTTATACTGTAAAAAGTGCAACATTGGCTCAAGAATTTCTGTAAATCTGTAGAGGAAAAACATATAATATGCTGCTATCCCCTTAGGATAACTATAAACTACTAGTAGCGATTCAAAATAAAGATGGATATAACCTAGGAAGAAGAAAGTGTCATAAATCTTCACTTTATATCTGAAAAGGCTAATTGACGCAAATCGTGTTTAACCTTCCTTTTGTGTGAACAGGTTATTTGACCAATGTTTAACCTTAGGTTTTTTGTGCACACATGGTCGTTTTTTGACGGATTCCTTTACACAATTGTTTAAGACCATTTGTGCCAACTTTTTCTAAGTTTTTCAAGGACAAACTTGGTAAATCACTATTCTTTCCTTTCTCCTACTTATTTATACGGGTAACTATATATAGACTTCTATTTTTTCAGATCAAACAATATTACAGAAATACACTAATTATATAATTACACTATTATAAAAATATGTTTTTAATTTATTGTATATACTTAAATTATTATTATTATTATTATTATTATTATTATTATTATTATTATTATATGACTAGAAAAAGACAATGTAGTGGATATAATTATCCTTATAAATAAGTAAGAGGGAGAAGGGGATATTGATTTGCCAAGTTTGTCTTTGAAATAAGACAAGGTTGGTGGAAGTAGTACTTAAATGCCTTTTTAACAAAATATGTTAAAATTATAAACCATTGGGCATGAAAAGCAAAAGCCGGAGACTAGTTGGCATAAAATAAAGGTCGGGGAGCAATTGGCCACAAAGATAAATTACGGACCATTTGCACCAATTTCTCTAGTTGAAAAATGTCATTTGTGAAGGTGCTAGTCTGTAAATTTAGTATTACCTTATTAAAACCTCAATATAAGATGCATATTTCTATGTGCTGCTATAGTAGGGTATTTTGCTACTGGCCACGAATCTGCTTGCATATATTCGAATTCAATGAACTCACTTTGCACCGTGATTTCCTCAATTGAACTGTATAGAAATGTAGTCTTATCACCTTGCTAGCATGTACTCTTATTTCTAGTGAAATTATCTAATAATATACATGTTTTTTAAATGAAAAACAGACCTCACCCATATGAATGTGCCGGGGGTGATTTGGATGGTGATCTTTACTTTGTTTGTTGGGATTCGGATTTGATTCCACCAAAGCAATGCTGGCCTATGGATTATAGCCCACCTCCTACCGTTCAACAAGATCATGATGTAACAATCGAGGTACTGTCATATTTATAAGGTGTAAGAATTAGCATCTCAACTCATATGTCTTTTTTCGTTTCTTTTTTCTTTTTCTTCCTTTTTTTTTTTTTTTGCACATATTTAATTTATAAAGATCTCAAGATGATTGCAAGACCTGAATCCCGTTAAAGATTTGGGAAAAAAATGGTGTAATGTTTATAGCAGCACTTTGCTGAGTTTAGGGGTATATTGTTAAAAGACTACTTTATGGCTTATCAGCTGCTTTATATCCTCGATTTATATTTGTCTACTTTATTTGGAATAATGCTATTTATCTAGACTGGAGACCCGTCTCTACTCTAGTTGGCATTTTCTCATTGGATAATGAATGGGCGGATATCTCCATGTATTTATGATTATTCATTCGTCCTCCAATGTAAAAATACCAACTAGACTGGAGACCGGTCTCCAGTCTAGATAAATAACACTACTCTTTATTTGTCTCTTTTCCTATACTTAACTGAGATCTTCTTTAGTACCTTGCATGGTGTAAAACAGTTGCCTTCCTACCATATGAGAATATGTACGCAGTTGCAAGACTAGGTTAGATTAATTGATGGCATATTATGTTGCTGTAGAGTCTCTTGGTCTTTGTCAATTATTTGTGAGTGCTTGGATCCTTGAGTTATCCCGTTGGTGTTTGGATGTGTCGATAGAGTTGTTTGATTTGATGGAAAAATAATTTTGCTGTCTACTGGTTAATTTGCGTTGCTGTTCCATTAAAGTGAAACTTTTTGAAGAATTTCATAATAAGTTTTTTTAAGTTGTGAAACAGCATGTTGATGTCAAGCTAATATGAACATATATGATGAATATCATAGAACAAGTGAAAAAGAACAGTAAATAAGATCTCCACTCTCTAGGCATATAATGGCTATCCAAGTTGAAACTAGGAGTTGGGATTTTATTGAACATTATTGTCAAATGTGATATTTAATGTATTCTCAACAAATCAAGTATTCAACCCTTTTTTTTTTTTTGTGTGTGTGGGTTTAGGAAGTAGAGGAGTACTTCACCGATTATATTGTGAATGATAGCTTGGGAATCATTTCACATGCACATGTAGCCTTTGCTGATAAAGAACAACGCAAGGCATTCAGTAAGCCTTGCATAGAGTTGGCAAGGTTGTACTCCATTGCAGTCGACTTCCCAAAAACTGGTGTTCCTGCAGTAATACCAAATCATTTACGTGTGAAAGAATTTCCAGATTTCATGGAAAAGGCAGACAAGCCAACCTATGAGTCAAAACGAGTGATTGGAAAGCTCTTTAGAGATGTGAAAGACCTAGCTCCTCGCACTGCTTGTATTAAATCTTTTAGCCTAGAAGTGGCAGAAAAGTCCTATGATCCCGATATGGAAGTGGATGGATTTGACGAGTACATTGGCGAAGCATTTGAATGCAAAACTGAGTATGATTACAAGTTGGGTAATTTGATGGACTGTTACGACATAAAAACTGAGGCTGAAATACTTAGTGGTGGTGTTATGATGTCAAAGAAGTTTGATCGAAGACGAGATGCAAACTCCCTTGGTGTAGCCGTGAGGTCACTGAGGAACGAAGCTCGGAAAATGTTCAAGAATGGAAGTGAATCAGAGGATCTGTATGCAAAAGCATCTGCTTGGTATCATGTCACTTACCACCCGAGATTCTGGGGACACTACAATGAGGGATTACGGCGAGACCACTATATTAGTTTCCCATGGTGTGTATACGACTGGCTCGTTAAGATCAAGAAGGACAAGTCCAGCATTAGAAGTTCTCTACAAATGTCTTCACTTGAAAGGACACTGAAATTTGGTATGAGTTTGACCTGAAAAATCCCGTTTGTTGTAACTAGAGATCGGAAGAGCGTCGTGAAGTGTTATGTATTAGCACAAACTGTGAATTGATTATGAGGACACTTGTTAATATGTATCATAATGTTTTATGTACTAATGTAATATGTTTGCATCCAATAATTCAATGGTTGTAATATGTTTGCATCCAATAATTCAATGGTGTTTTTTGTTTCAATCTAAATATAGACAGGAAGGTATTCTTTCAATACAAAACGGATACTCAGGGCTCGTTACGGATGCTTGGGTCCTGAAACGAGCCACAAAACATCGTTTTGTTCTTCCCATCTTTGAAGGACTCTCTAATTATAGAGTATTTTTAGTGTTTTAGAAAGTATTTTTAAATTTAAGAGTAAAATTTTTTATATGCTCAAACAAAGTCTCTATTTTGACTCTCTTACTTTGTTGAATTCTATATGAGCATTATTACTTTGTGTCATCTTTTCTTTAGTATATTCTCTTATAAATGTTAATAATCAATCCATTCAAATGTAGTTGAAAAATAAACATTGGAAAATATACACCATTTATTTTGAAAAGTTAAGATAGTCTATTGGAGACTACGTTTATGCTTTGTCTCTTTAAATTAAAGAGCGTCTTCTATTTAAAAAGTTCTACTGGAGATGCTCTCAAGGATAAAATTTTTGAGCTATTATTTTCTAATATAATGTCGGGATCATCATCATTTGATAAAGTGTGCAAGGAAAATCTTAGAAATGATCTAATACAAAACATCTGGCACTTTTATAGGTGTGACATAATAAATTTGTAGAATTGATGATATGATGTGACTGATTAAAAATTTTCAAGAACTTCACGAATGTGTTGTTAAAAAACTTTTCACCCATATGGCGTGTATTTCAAATCGAAGCTATGTATTATAAATCTATATGACATGTATCAATGCAGGCTACATGTGAGAAATTTTTTAACAAAACTTTCAGAAACTTCTTGAAAGAGACTCTGTAACTGATATATTTTGTCATAGTACTATATGGTATAATTCTGGCACTAGATATCTGATATAAAACGCATCGCTAGTACAAGTATCATTTAAATGCGTAGGTCTAAAGTTAGACATTTCTCTAATATAAAAAGTGACCTGGTTTAATTAGAGTTATGAGATTAGTTGTAAATACATGCGCTTATTGTGTTAAATATCATTTTCGTCACTCAACTTACCCTTTGCCTTTTGTTTTTAAACCATAACTGAATTTCAACTTGTTACCTATTACTCACTGAACTTATAAACGTGTTACTTATTCATCGCTGAACTTATAAAAGCGTTTCCTATCCATCACTAAGACCGAATCTGTTAGTTAAATTTAACAAAGGATATGACGTGGCTTAACGGTGAAGTGACGTGACTTAACAGCTCCTCCACGTGGTAAGTGATTTACTTATATGATTATTGAACTATTTAAGTTTTTACTAATCGGTCACTAAACTTACTTTTAAGTTATTAATTTATTATTAAACTTTAATGTGTTACTAATTGGTCACTAGACTTAGCATTTAAGTTACTAAACCACTGTTAAACTTTGACATGCTATCTGCTAATATCTAGATTTGCAAAAAATCAATTTATAATTTGTCGTTCGTTTCCCATATTATTATTATTTTTCTTTATTACAATATTGCTTTTTTTTTTTAACATATCAACCACATGTCACAAAATGCTTGTACTTTTTGCTCAACTATACTTTTTTCTTAAGTGGAAAATCGATTTTAGTTCACAAAATGTTGATTCTTAGGTCGAAAATTGATTTTAGTTCGTTTCCCACGGCATTTTGTGATAAAAAATTTGAGTAACCAAAATTAATATTAGTTTTAGAAAAAATTAATATTAATTTTACGAACTAGAATCAATTTTCGACCTAAGAAAAAAGCATAGTTAAGCAAAAAGTATCAGTATTTTGTGACATATGGTTAATATGCCAAAAAATAGTAATATTGTAAAAAAAGAAAAAAATTAATATTAAGTTGGGAAATGAACGACAAGTTATAAATTAATTTTTGCAAATCTAAGTATTAACGGGTAATATGTCAAAGTTCAATGATGCTTTTATAACTTAAATGGTAATTTTAGTGACCAATTAGTAACATAATAAAGTTTAATGATGAATTAATAACTTAAAGGTACGTTTAGTGACTAATCAGTTACAACTTAAATAGTTCAATGATCATATAAGTATTTCACTTAACACGTGACGGAGTTGTTAAGCTAAGTCACTTCACCGTCAAGTAACATCATCTCCTCTTTTAAATTTAACTAACAGATTCTGTCTTGGTGATAGATGAAAAACACTTTTATAAGTTTAGTAATGAATGAATAACACGTTTGTAATTCTAATAAGTAATGAATAATGAATTGAAATTCAGTTATGATTTAAAAACAAAAAAGGTTAGTTAGGTGATCAAAATAATATTTAACTCGTCAATTATTTATATTAAATAAACCTCTATATGGCTATTGTTTAAGTATGCTATAAAGCCAGAACTACAATATACTACCTTCGTCCCAAAAAGATTGTCCTACTCTTTTTTTTCCACAGGTTAAAAAAATTCATTTAATAATATTGAAAAAGTAAATTTTAACATTATTTACCTATTATACTCTTTCATTTATTAAATTATTTCACTTTAATAATTCTATTTCTTTTATAATTATACAAATTAAATATGGACATACAAGAAAAATAATATTTCAATTACTTTTTAAAAAGAAAATTGAACCATTATGAAAAAGGAAAACTAAACCATCTTTTTAAAATGAACAATTCTAGAGGGATATGAAAATGAGACATTATCAAGTGACATTCTCATATGACACACATTTATTGAGTGATGATTATACAATTAATTTTTTATCATCCAATACAAGTATGCCACATAAAAATATCACCTAAAAATATCCTATTTTCATATCCCCTAGAATTTCTCTTTTAAAACAGAGGTCAGAGGTAGTAACTTACAAACTGCTGCCGTCGCTGATAAGCAATGATGTAGAGCACCAGAAGGAACACATGTATACGCTATATATACGCTATCAACGGAACACAAATCCTGCAAAATTATAATTCTGACATCAACCTTACACTATAAATCCATCCACACCACAAACTCAAATAAACAATATTGAACTGATTTCTAAAAATCTGTTCCATAATAATAAATGTCATGAGAGCTGACTTTACTTCATACACATTTTCAAAGTCATACATTTCTCGCAAAAATGGAGGCCTCTAAACCTCCCACTCGATCACGTTACAAGATAAATAAGAAGAATACAAGGACAAGGAAGTAAAGAAGCTCTGAGCCGGACAAGTTGAAAATGGAAAGAACAAATATTTCCTGAAGCCTTGAAAGGACGCCCTCCCTGTGTCCCCAAATCAGCAATTTGTATATTGAAAAAAAATGTGTAAACAATGAAGTCAGACCCTCCTGAGGAAGAAACGGCATCCGACCCCATTGCATCATATCCTAAAGGGTTGGTTTCTAGAGCTAATACTGTCCATCTTTGCCTCCTTTCGTTCTGCACTTCTGTTAGAAATTTCTTGGAATGGATTTGGGCCACTGAAGTTCATTTTGGAGTGTCTTAACTTCTTCCTTCTCCCCTGGTCATATTCTTCATCCCTGTTAATACAAATTTATCCAATGAATAAATTAATAGATATTTCACTTGGAATTTATGAAAAATGCAAGGAAAATGTCTACAATTCTGTTGCCCATGGAAAATTAGCAGCAGCAAGCAAACTGTAATTAAAATGGGTGAATACACAATCAAATCAATGATGATATCCAGAGTTGCATACTCTCAGTCTTCCAAATCAAAACAGGCAGAATATGCATTATTCTATTCGAGAAAAGCTACTTGGTGGGCACATTTAAATGTTTTTGCCCATAACAAGGTCAAAACAAGGTGTGGAGTTAATAAGAAATAAACACCCCACTGTCACCCAACAAGCATGGTGGCAAGGGAGAGTAGCATTATTCTATTCTGAATCTCGTTACTTTAATGACACAAATAACAAAGATTAATTTTGAAAAATAATGTGTTCGCTTATTATGTTTGTAAGGGAACAGCTAGGGGAAACATTACTTTGATTCTGTAAAGAATCCATATGAAAGTTCCTTTAAGGATGACATGACAATTTAAGAGTTGCGTCCCCGATAATGAGGAGCCAGAATATATACTTCCATCAAATCATAATTCAACAAACCAGTTACCATTTTGTTATTGCTATAATAGAAACTTACCATTCATCCCCAATGTAACCAATGCGTATATTATTCTGTCCCCTTGATTCTGTACTATATGATGAAGGAATTTCTATGTCGTCCCAATGAGCAACTGTAATCAGGGAAACAAAAGATAAAAAGAAGATCAATGGTTCTGGTGATTTCTGCAGTTTAAAACTCATAAAAATAACCAATTCCTCATAAAGATACCAGATCAAAGAGGAAGCATACTTGCAATAAACAGTAAATACTAACCAGTCATCTCATCTAAACCTGTGGAGAGCATCTTCACTGCCGCACTTTGCGTCAGTTTTGGTCTTTTATCCCCTGAACAATTTGGTCTTCCAGCAATAGATTGCTTCACATATGAGGTAGAATGAAGGCCCTTATGCTGCTGCCGGTTGTTTGAATCCATAGCTTCACTCTGACCTACTTTCTCTATAAACACCTCAGTGCTAACACCACCGAATACATTACCATTGTCAGAATTTTGCACACTAAACTTTGTTTCTTTATCATTTGAGCCACAATCTACTCCCATAGAGAAAGTCGATCCAAAAGAAACAGGGAACGATTGGCCAGAAGTAGATGGTCCAACAACTGATGGCGATAGGTCTTTTTCACCCCCCAAACTCTCTAAACAGGCATTTTTATTCCCTTTAGAGACAGGCTTCCTCTTCTTGTTCAGACGAAAGGCCGCACCAAATAGAATGTTAGAGCTGAGTTGCATATTGGCAACTTGACGCTTGAAGGGCCTGCCTTTCACTTTGAGTAGGCATTTTTTCCTATTTTCTTTCTTGGTCGACAAGCTTGCAGTTATGACTGGTAACCCCGATAATGATTCAGATTCATCGCCTATAGCTCTCTGCCCATTATCATGAGCTTCTAAAGTAACTGCATCACAACCCTTCATCAGGGAACCTCCAACCTAGAGAAATATTATATGTTAGTAAATTCCGAAGAGAAAATCACTTCAGCACCCAAACTGTTTGGTGAAGTTCATCAAGAGAAGATGTCTACCTGCCTATCTTTAATGTTGATTTGCTGTGATGTCTTCAAATGGCTAGTTTTTCTTGATGCTTTATCAGTAGTTTCCCGGGTCATAGCCTTGCCATCATACTGAAACGATATGAAGTGTAAGGTTACAACTATCATAATCATATCCTTGCTAAAGAAAAGAGCAAAAATGTATGGCGAAACAGTTGATATGCATGTCATGTGTCCTACTAATACAACCAATTACCATTTCAGATTTAGTGTCATTTCTGTTGCACAGATTTTCTTCAGATAGCACAGATACACTGCTATTTGATGACTTATTGATTGGGTAGCCCAGGTCCCCATTGCCACTAGTTTCCTGATTGCAAGAGGAAGGCACGGTAATGGAATCACTCATTTCTTTCTTGTTGATAGAACCCTGAGGTCCATGGCAGTCAGAAGGTCCCATAACAGATTCTTTCAAATGCTTCTGAAGACAGCTGCCAACATTGTTTATAACCAATGAAACTGTATCTGCTGGATGGTTTCCAGCATTTGTATTCACGATGGAAAGCCCCTTTACTGAGACATTTGTCGATGGAGCTGCCGACAAAGATTTGGGCAATAGATCCACATTAAGAGACAAGCACTCAACACCGATCGAGCCATTCACTTTTTGAGAAGGGGTGTCTTTATTTGGCATCTTCTTTGGTCTATTTGTACCAAGTGAATCAGCAACATTTTTGGTAATTTCTACTTTTCCCAAGGCATTTATGACCATATTTTCTTTTTGCATGACAGCAGCAGGTTTCTTTGAAGCAAAATTTCTCCTATCACGAACATAAAATAACATGTATGCCTTCTGTTGCAAAACTTTCCTTTCATTAACTTGGAAAACCTGTTAAGCCCATAGTAAATCAATGAGAAAGTTGCATGGAATACAAAAAGTCACACTGAACCAATACGTACAAGCTAAAGAAGATTCTATACCATTAAAAAATGAAGCCAACAAAAACATCAATGTTACTTGAAAACATTGGATACTTCAGCAAATTTTATCTCTTTACCTGATTATCATCAAGTGAATACCACATGCCGCTTGATGTGCGTACAAAGCAATAGTAGTGGCCAGAATGAGTACTCCAACCAGCATGAACCAGAACGCCATAGAGTGTGTATTTCAGATCACCATCCTGCAATTTATAATAATATGGGGCAATAATTGTTCAATTGGAGAGGAGAGAATTAAAAAAGAGAACTCAAGCAACAGAGGGCAGGAAGCAGATCAAAAAAGTACCACCAGAGATCGAGGATTCATTTATAGCATGTGGAGGTGTTGACTAAACACTAATTTTGCATTCATTACAGAACCTCAAAAGATTAGGATCATAATTAAGAGACAAACAAACATTACGCAACTAAGTATTACTTAAAGAAGTTGACTCTAGTTTTAACTACAAGCTACTATATGAAGTTGGTTCAAAACAGCCTAAGAAATTGAAATTTCAACTGAAACCACAAGAATGAATCATCTTTACAGCTTCCCAAGTTCCAACTAATCGCAAGTCAGTTGAGTAGACCAAGTTCCCAAAAAATTTAGAGTAGGTAGAATGGATCTCCGCCCCGATACATCACTTTGTTTACTGAAGAATCAGATGAAATCATCATTGAGGAAAACTATAGGATCAGTCCGGCAAGTTACTAGCCCTGCTTCTCCCTTCCAGTCCAACTCACTCTAAAGATACTGGATCTCTCTCTCTTGTTAATATTTGCAATACTAAGATGTGCTAATCTTAGTCTATCTTGATGGCTTTTCACTAATTCTACTCAAACAAACCACCAATAGTGCTGAAATTTTATTTATATATAAGCAGAAAATATCCCTACAAACTGTCATGCTCCCTACTATTTATCCTCAATTGAAATCAAACGAGTGTATTTTAAAATTTCTATTATTCGCTGTAGAAAATTCATGCCTCTGATGTCTATGTTAACATATTAATTTATGTAATCTTCTTAATAATGGCGAATTTTGTCCTTTAACAATTAAGAGCATATCTAATAGCATCTTTAAATTCAAAATACTATCTAATTTAGCGAGTCAAACCTTAAAATCATACTCGAAGAGCCTCTCTAAATTAACTTTTAAATTTAGAGAATGAGTTTGGCTTTCCAAATTTAGAGAACCAAACTTACTCTTTATTATTAAATTGGTCACAAGTTACAACATTCCCTTTCCTCAATTATACAAACTATCTTTAACTTTATTGGTTGTTGATATTCAATGATTTAATATTAAATAAAAATATGCCAAAATAATAATTTTTTCTTTAAACATGTAAATAAAGGACTCCAAATAGAGAGCTCGTTAGTGTGTGTAAAATCTTCACACTCTTTAAAGTTAAAAATGCTTTCTATTTCACAAGATTTATAAATAGTCCCTTGAAGATGCTCTAAACATTCCGAACACCAAGAGACAGCAGTATAGTTAATTTAATTTAACTGTGCCCTCAGCCCTGTGACATTTAAGAGTGTTAGCCTGGATGTGCCAATGTCAGGCCTGATAAACCTATGCCTGATTATAGTTAAATTGCAGGTCGAAAATTTACTTTGTTACTTTGAAAAACTGATACTCAGCAAATAAGATCTTTGAATACATGCTAAGACTTACAACAGTGCACAAAGAGGGATGGTGCTACAGCTTGAGAGAAAGAAACTGAGAGTTTTCAGCCTATATTCAATTTGATCAATTTCAATTATTATTTCCAATCCAAAAATATAATGCCTTCTGAAGATTATATTTCTGTATTTTTCAAATGGTAAAAAAAACCAAGTAATGACTATGTTAGAGGAGACTGAATTAAAGGAATAAACTTGAAGATTTTTTTTAATTATTTTACATTACACAATTCACATGAATCTACAACTATATGGGCTGTGAAAGATTTCATTTCAAGAGTACATTCTATATATTTCTTCAGTTAACAAACACCATTTTTCTTGGAGGAGATGATATCATATCACTAAAGTAATTGACTTCAAGAATTTTTTTAATAAATAGAATTCAGATGAATCAAATACAAAATTTTAACCACGTAGAACTTACGTAGGGACCGGTAACAAAGGGTTTCAAGTCCACAGTAGGACCAAACTCGACTTTCTTGTCAATTTTTTGCCCTGCTACATGCGAACCAAACCGCTTCAGGTGAATGGTGAGGACATGAGGTGCCTTGTGAATTGTGAGCTGCTTAAGAGCCTTAACCTTTTGTTTGCATTGCTCACATTGGTACTGCCTCGCACCTCCGTCTAACTGCTCTTTAGCCGTGAAATGAGCAAAAGCCTTGTATAATGAGTCGGCTTTCATAATTTCAAGACTAAGATCTAAGAATGGATCAAATTTATCGGAGCAAAAGGAACACTGCAAGCATTTAACCTGAAAAATGCAACTGCTTTAGAAAAATAATAATATAACTTTGAGAACGTAACTGTTTCTTCACGCGAATGAAATAGATCAGGTTCCTAATAATGCAAACAATATTTATATATATTTCTCCAGTTCTAACAAACATGCACCCTTTACCTGGCTACGCAAGCAGCCGCCAAATATCTTGTGGACTAAACTTTTGCCATAGGCAATAGGTGATTCGCTTGGCACTCCGGAAGGTAGGCAGCATTTGTGCATACATTCTAGCAAATTCACCATGTATTCATGAGCATCCTCTTGTCTGGCATTGCGGAAGTTCCGTGATATGCCTTATTGTCAAGTCAAGGATTCTGACTTTCAAAGTACCATCAAAGTTCAATATCAAGAGGAAAATTAATACGCATTATCCATGAGTGCTCCGTTGAGTGTGTTTCTAGCCCAGACATTCAAAACAACAACTAGATTTCTTGAAGATCTTTTCGAAATGGAAAATTTATATTCTCCAAGCAATATGACCAACAAAATTAGTTGTATTATCTAAAATCATTCAAAAGTAGATAAGGAGAATAGAGCAAAGGGATGGCACAATGCCAAGATTGTCTATTGTGACTTAAATAGAATTGCTATGACAAGTTAATTGAGAAAAGGACAACACATAATGCCAAGATACCATACCATAACAAATATGAAGACCATAGAAGGCAATGAGACAGTACACCATGGTCAAGGAACACAAAGCAGTGATGAAAAGTGAATGGATGGGTCTACCATAAGCAAAACACAATAAGAGCAATTTCAGCATATTTTAAGAGTAAATCAATTAAACCACATGAATCATTACTAGGATACAGCGCAAGTTTGATACGAGATCTTTGGGCTCCAATGTTCTCCCAGTTGACAGCAGAGCACGGCTTACATGTTTCTGGATGGCACAAAGAGCACAAAAGCCAGCAGTACGACCTTCATAAAGCATTAAGTTGGACATTCAGAATAAAGAACAAATATAGTTTTACAATAATGAGCATATTACAGCAGATACAAATATGCCAAATTACAAAGCCCAAAATAGAGTTCCCTACTCAATATGCATCTATAATCTAGGTATCACAAAATTTCAGTCTTAAATATACATGAGCGCTAGTGTTCCCTAGTTATCTTTCTTCAAACATGATTTCTTTGAGAATGCATAAAATTACATTCTAATGGCTGCAAGTCCACATTTTTCCTAGAAATGATTCATCAAAACCTAATTGTTTTATGTCGTACAAGAAGCAATGCAAGGATGAAATAACAACAGAAAAAGACGTCAGTTGACAAAATAGTTTCGAGTCTTATTAAAATCAGGAAGCAATTCAATTCTCATTGTCATTGCAAATTTTTAACTGATCTGATTATTAAGCATCGAATATCCAATCAAAATAAAATGGACGCAGTCTTTCAAACAACCATATTCAATAAGAACAAAAGAAACATACTAGAAGACATCACTGTCATATTTACATCGTCTTCCAAGTGCTGACAACAAATCCTAGAACACTAAAGTCACTTCAATACTTCAAAATATACACCCCCCCCCCCAAACCAAAAAAAAAAAAAAAAAAAATCACTGCAACAACAAAAATCAAAAGTAAATAAAAGAATAAAAGGAAACACTAGGCATTACCTTGCCATCCTTATAGTTTAGTCTTTGACAAACAGAAAGAAAAATATGTGCTGTTTAAGTCAAATAGTCCCATAATTCACAAATTAAGCAAACACGATCAATTCAATAAATAACTACTTTAGCTGTCTGCCATAATAATAAAAATATCAGTGCAAATAAGCAATTAGATGATTCACCATATTCAAGTTGATAATAAACGATAATCAGCAGTAATATGGATTATGTACTGCTTCAAATAATAAATTAACAGTGAACTGATGGAAAGGAAGCTGTTCTCCACAACTGTCCAATCTCATGCACGGTGCACGATAGGGAGACGCCATAATAATATATATAATTCGTGCACATAATGTCACAAACAATCAATCCAGAGCATAAGCTGTGAAGCAAGAACTTTCCTTTAACAGTGGAGTTCAATGTCCTCCATGTCAAATATCCACCTCTCTTGGTACATAAGGTACATACTATCAAATATTTTTTGTTATTCAAAACAATTGGACACAATCTGACGGGCCTCAGAGCCTGTATGCAAATGGTTTTCTCAAGATCAATTCTCACACACTCATTTTCAACCACACAATTACCCATTAAAATAATTTGACATGTAAATCCATAACTTTTCCTTACTTTCTAACCATTAAAAAAAAAAAAAAATCACTTTTTACAAAATCAATTCTCGAAAAATCATTTCCATACAGGTGCTTATAATAAGTGTCCCGTGTCCAACATGCAACATGGCATGTTCTATGTTTTAATTCTGTCCCTTTTTAACTTTTCTAAATACCGACATGTGATAAAAGGATAACAAATAACAGGATAGTGTGTGAAGAAAGGGGGAAAAAGAAATAGAAATCAAGCTCCACATCACATAGGATAATATTATCTACACATGGTAAACGATAACAACAATTGTAGATGCGTGCTATGTTTATTTTATCAAAAGGAGCTGGAACTAAAACCAAATTGGTAGCAAAGTCCTGCATGAACAGGGAAGGATAAAGTAGGGTTGCGGTCGGTGCGGTGGATATAGAGAGACGAAGAGACTCACAAGAAGTCTGATGCTTCCCGCTTTGTAGATATGCTGCTAATGGTTCGGTGTAAGTAAGGCATTGTAATACCGAATTGAGAAAACATGTATTTCCGAGATTACGCAAGCCAGCACCCTGCAGTTGCACATGCCCAAAAATTAGGTTAAGTTATTCTTCAGAAGGATAATCTGCAGGTATTATCATTGTAGACAAATTATGGAGCAGCAATCGGACTGATTAAAGCAATGAAACATCTATATCCATTAAATTCAGGAAACAACTTCAAATGTCTAAGAAATAGTCAAAGACGTGAAGTGGAAGAAGGTAAGAACACCTAACATGAAAAGAACAAAGTCTATAGAGAATCAAACCGAAAATAATGATATTATCAGAAAATGTAAACCGACAAATACATGCTACTTATAGTTAAATAGCAAGAAAAGAAAACCCAAGCAAAGTCAAGGACTATACAATTATTCTTAAAGCATCTCAAATGAAATATCCATTAGAGTCTTTTTTTTTTTTTGGCCACATCGTCTCAAAAGGCTGATGTGTTATAGGAAAAAGTAGAGTATGCCTACCACACCTATATGTAGAGTGAGGCAAAAATCATCTATTCACTCTCTCACATCCTTTTATTCTCTTTCATCATAACTACCAAAACGAACCACTAATTGCTCGACATATTGCCCTCTATTTTTAGCAATTCATAACACCACTTAAGATGTCATTTATCATCTTCTCTAATTTTAGTCACGTATAAAGAAATCCAAATTGATCCATCAGAAATGCTCTTATATCTAAAAAAGGTTGATAGAGATCCTAAAGATATGATAAAAAGCTGCCTTTACCAATCTTGGGTAAGTGAATTCAATTAAAACTGGATTTTCCAACTTCTAGGCCTGAAGAATGATTATATGGCAGTAAGTTATTTACTCTAGTCAACTTATACATGTCACTTACCAGCCCAGAAGTTCTAGCATACGGAATAGGACCAGACTTTGAGAAGTAAGGGGAAAAATATTCAGTTAAACAAAAAACTGAATCCGATCCATAAGATTGGATGAAGTGATATAATTTGGGAAAACTGAATTTTTGGGATGGAAACGGGTAAAAAACCATTTGTTCCTTTTTGTTCGTGTAGGAGAGAACCTCCCTACTGTCAGTGATTATTACCAAGCAAGAATAAATGCTGCAAATACGATATTTGAACAGAACAAGAGAAGTGAAAGCAAAAAAAAAAAAAAAAGGACAATGGTTCTTAAATTAAGAACACGATGGCATACAAATAAGCCCAACGAAGTTCACATAAGCCAACAATTATTTATTGAAATAGAGTAAAATCGAAACCGATGAAATGCATGCATCAATTAGATCAGAAAATTAAAGAAAACACCTAACAACAAACAAAACGTCAAGAATTCATATACACACACACACACACACATTAACTTGGCATTTGTTTGCGAAAGAAAAACAATAAATTTAAACACTGCAGGAAAGAACTCACAATTCTCCTGAAAGTAATTCCCAAGTTGAGCTCCGAATCAAACCCCGTTTCCAAAAGCTCCAACCTTTCACCGCTCTTGCCCAACAATAACTCCTTCCGTGGCTCCGAGTGAAACCCACTTTTAGAATCCGGGTTCAAAGTCACCAGCTTAAACCCATTACTGTAATTATTACTGAACCCATTAAATGGCTTCCTAGCCAAATGAAACTCAATTCTCCGATGAAATATCGTTGAAACATCAGGTTCGGATTCCGCCGCCAGGTTCAAATTCAATGAACCCATAAACGAGTAAAAGATTATGAAAAGCCCACTGTGTTCGCTTCAATAGTGATTATATGTGTGTGTATATA
This sequence comes from Nyctanthes arbor-tristis, assembly GCA_963692815.1. Lineage (NCBI taxonomy): Eukaryota > Viridiplantae > Streptophyta > Magnoliopsida > Lamiales > Oleaceae > Nyctanthes > Nyctanthes arbor-tristis. The sequence goes on along the minus strand of CAVNYN010206387.1, from coordinate 4,879 downwards.
TATATATATATCAACACGTATCTTCGTTCGATAGATTTTCAGAGAGTGCAGACATTACTGCTTGAGAAAGAAAGTGATAGAAGGAAAAACAGTTCGTTTTCCGCTATGGAGAGAGGAACACTCAAGGAGGTTTAAAACCCTAAACGTACGACAAAAATAGGAACAGCAGGAGCGCATTGCTCTGGATTTTTCGTCTTTTTACCGCAGATTCCCAATACACCGTTCCCTCGTGCACTTCGCCAACTATCGTCTCCTGAGGGTGCCGATCCCTGTTTGGATACTCTTAAAATGTATTTGAAACTAATACATATAATATGCATAAGATATATATAGTATGCATCTATATATCCCACGTATTTGTTAAAAAACATTCGAGGGCTTTTTGAAAATGTTCCCTACTACCTATATTATAAAAATTTTCACCATTCAATTTCACTCATCTATATATATATATATATATATATATAAGAATACTTAAGTAGTCTTCACTTTTTTATTTCACTCATCTATATATATAAATAAAGGTACTTAAATGGCTTCACTTTTTTTCTCGCCTAAATTGGGTCATTCTTGTGGTACCTTTTGATCTTTTTTCTTTCTTTCTTTCCTTCCTTTTTTTTTTCCTTTTTGCATTCCTTACTTAGATCTTCTATTCTCCCATATTTTTTGGTTATTTATTTGTTGTCTGATTTAGAACATTATATGATAATCATCAGGAATTTAGATTTTAAAAATGGAAATGGTGAATTTTGGGGGTAACACACAAATCTAACAAACAACTGATATTTGTATAAATGGTAATAAAATAAATGATTTATGGAGGAAAAAAAATCAATCACCGTGATTTTTGAGATAAATCGTCTTATCTATCTCTTATTTTGTCATTTTCCCTCAAAGATTTTTCTGGCTAGCAGGAACTCATAGGAATAGATAATTTGCAAAGAGCAATTCTAGGGAGACATGAAAATGAGATATTATTAAGTGACATTCTCATGTGGCACACATTCATTGGGTGATGATTACATATTTACTTTTTTATCATCCAATACAAGTGTGCCACATAAAAATGTCACTTAAGAATGTCCCATTTTCATGTCTCCCTAGAATTTCTCATTTGCAAAAGATTATGAATGTGAACAAGAATTTTTTCAGGACAATTTCCAATCAACATTGTCTTAACGTCTACTACTTCCACCCCCAAAGATGGTTCAATTTTCCTTTTTTTTTATTCGTCCCCTATTAATACTTATAGAAAACACGACAAAATTTATAGAAACACTTTCATGTATCGCATGAGTACATCATTTATTATTAGCGAGATAATAATAATTATTATTATATTGGACTTGAAGTTACTAATAAAAACCATAGTCAAATGACGCATAATACTTTGACAATTTTTGCAATATAATATAAATTAGCCATGATATTGATTAATGATTTTAAGTTAATTTTATAGATACGTTTTAGAAGCTTAATTTTAGTAAATTAATTTGACTTACTATCATTTAAACCTGTTCAGATTATCAGGATAAATTATCAAATTAATTCTTACTGTTCTTTTTTATTGTATAGAGATTTTGTAATATCTTGAGCGTTACCATTACATATTGGGCACTGTCCGTTTTTCGTATCACCAGTAGCCATGTATTTTTGAATAAACTGTTTCAATAGCTTGCTTAATAATATTTTAAGTTGTCATTAGCAATCTTACCAAATCTTTATCAGTTAGATGCTACACTATTGTCTTCAAAACTCATTTTTAGCCTTATTTTTTACAGTTCTTGAATATCTCTTGATATATTAGTTACTCGGGCATGTATGTTGAATATCTGTTGTTAGAGCTTTTTCTTTAATCAAGTGATATTTTTTTTTTTGGCCTACAAACCTTCTTTCTACGAATCTCAACAGGATAAATCTGTATTGATGCTATGAATGCAACATTTACATATGTATTCTCAGATGTGCTTTTGATGGCAACAAACAAAGTTTTAAAAAATATAAGGCGTGGAAAAGTATCAAGCCCGAGCACTGGGCTTAAGCGTAAGGTGTGGCGAAGCATGAAACCTAAGTTTCGAGTATAAGCGCCGTCTAAGCAAGGCCTAGACGAGCTTTTTAGAGCACATGCAACAGTTGACTCCTATTTCTTTTATTCTATATATGAGTGTATTATTTATTCAACATCTACTACATTACATGATAAAAGATATAAAATCTTTGACGAGTTCAAATGGAGTTATTTGGATTAGCCATTGCTTCCATCATCTTGAATAATTAAAATAAATATGCACTTATTTTATTAGTCTATTAGATTTAATTTCTTTTCTACTAGAATTAGTTATCTAGTGTAATGCATGAGTGCAGTACTAGTTGTTATTTATTTCGAGTCAGAAGTCCAGAGTTTGTACCACATATGATCCCCTCGAATTTCCTTCCCCTCCTCTGTATCCCCTATATAGAAAACATTTGTGTTTTTATCTTGTTTCATTTTATTTTATTTCCTTTCTCTGATTTTTTTATTTCATTATAGTTTTTGTCCAAAATGATCAACTTTTTATCTTCGAATTCAAAAAAAAAAAAAAAAACCTCTCACAGCATTTAAACATAGCATTTCATATGTAAATTCTGATTCATAGTTCGTCCGAGACTTTTTAAAATAAAAATTATACAAAAAAATTAATCTACAAAGTACAATTCCTAATTTAAATGGCATAATTTTTATTTTCTATAATTAACTTGGGTATGTGTAATGGAACACACACATATATATATATATATATATGTATACGCACACATATATACACATGTGTATATATATATATATATTTCTTACAAAAATTTTCCCTCCTAAAATTTCTGGTCAACATTTCCATCAGCGTATGTTTTTTCCTTTATTTATTTTATTTATTTATTATTCTCTTCTTCTTAATATTTTATTTTATTTTAGTTCTTATTCAAAATGATTCACTTTTTGTCTTCAAATTGAAACAAAACTTCTCACGGGCATTTAAACGCAGTGTCTCTTGGGTAAATGCCCATTCATAGTTGGTCAGGGCCTTTTTTTTTTTTAAATATTTTTATACAAAAAATAAAGTAATCTACAAAGGAATATTCCTAATTTAATTGGTATAATTTTTATTTTTTACAATTAAGTTGCATATATAGAATGTTATAATTGTATAAATTGAATGGTACAACTGCCGGTAAAATATACATAACTTCGTTTGGAGTCTGTTTTCGTCCTATAACACCTACTTTTGAGGAAGCTCGACGAGAGGGATTCAACTAGTCACTTCGCCACTACTGATTTCCTTTTTTCCTTAAGTTATATTTCATTTTTCAATTTTGAGTCATTTCTTTACTTTGCTTTTTATTTTGTTGTTGTTTTGGACATTTTTACGGGCCGGCCCATTTGAAGTATGCAAACAATTTGGCCAATCTATTTATTTACGTTTTCATTCATTGTATGATTTTTGGTTGCACTTGAATAAAAAGAATTGAATGCTTTTTTGTGTCAAATCTGTGTTGTCTTGTGCATGTTTTCGTGTGAGATTGATTGAGTATATAGGTTTTCATTCAAAAGATGTCTTTGACCCCTTCCTACGCAAGGTTGGTTTTATCATATACACAATTCGTATGACTATCAACAACTGTCATGTCAATCATTCTCTCATGTAGATATTTTTTCATGAATCCCGATTTTTGCCATAGACAGCTACAAGTAATAGTGTCCAAAATTAAAATTCGGCCTATATTGAAGATGTTAATATGTGATAAGGATGACAAAGTGACAAATTATATAATTAACATTGTATTTAAATAAAAATTTAAAAGTTATAATTACTTATATTGATTTCAGTTTGAATATTCAGTTATAATTATAACCCTATTTGGAGCGAATCTATATCTATATATATATATATATATAAAAGGAAAGAAGTTTGCGGTACCTTTTACGTCATTTTTTTCCTCCAAAACTGTTTTAAATGAGGTCATTTTAGACTTTTTCTTATATGTTGGTAAATTCTGCAGTAAATTGTAGATTAATATTTTCTTTTTTTAATTAATTAGGGATTATAATCCTTAACTATATATATATATATATATAAGGAAAAAAGTCTGCGGTACCTTTTACGTCATTTTTCCCGCCAAAACTATCTTAAATGAGGTCATTTAGACTTTTTCTTACATCTTGATAAATTCTGTGGTAAATTATAGATTAATATTTTCTTTTTTTAATTAATTAGGGAATATGATCCTTAACTATCATTATCTTCAAGAATCATTTTCAAAGATTTTACAAATCCTTTCTAATTTTATTATCTTTGCTAATTGACGGCTAGGATCTCACAAATTTGAGATTTATATACCGATGTATCTTATCTTATTAAATATTTTGCTAGATTAATTTATATTTAAAGTTTTTTGATTTTTTAATTCAAAATTTTTTAATATATATCTTATCTATGAAATATTTTATAATTTATATTAAAGTATTTCTTTTTTAGCTAATTCATTAATTTTTAATAATTTTTTATATGCTTTTAATCGAGTCGTTGTTACGTTACTTCTTTCATATATAATAAATGTGATTTAATTAACGTTTCATAGTTTACAAAATTTCCATTACGGTATAGTCATGAAGAAAATGAAATATTTAATTTCATGATGTATAAGAATAACAATATGTTAGGGTCTGGATCAGGTATGCTACCTCCGTTACCCTACTCATCAAAATTTTTTTCTCATCCCCACTTAAATTGGGGACGGATCGAGGACATGTTAGTACGGATAATTCATATTACTCATTTATTGGCCAATTTAAATATATTTATATATTTTTATTTTCAGTTTTTGTTTAATAAATAGTATTATGAAC
>CAVNYN010206385.1:0-24830 GCA_963692815.1 Nyctanthes arbor-tristis | reverse complement strand
GAGCGAAAATGATTTCTGTCTACATTGTCATCACTTTGGCTGCAAGCGAAAACTGGAAATCGTGGTGACTGGACGTAGAGAACGCTTTCTTGTATGGGGAGCTAGATAAAGATATCTATATGAAGTAGCCACCAGGTCACATTTCTGGCTCTCACACACATTTTATTTGCAAGCGTAAGAAGGAACTTTACAGGTTGAAACAAGTTCCCAGAGCTTGGTTTTGTAAAATTGCATAATATCTCTTGTGTTGTAGGTATTATTCTACTTCTCGCCATGCTTTGTTATGTGGGACTACAGGTGTTTTTGGCTATGCTTTCTTGTTGAAGTCAAATTGACGTTTTAGGTTATATTCATGATTCGTGATTCATGAATCTATATGTCATGAATCTGGCCTTTCTTTATGTAGCATCTATGATGCATAAATAGTTCCCTTGTTAGTTGTTTATACGAATCCTCCAGACATTCACATAAGTTCTTCCATAAGCAATCTTCTATTGAGTTTTCTGGAGAGTTTACACCACAATATATAATTTTTTTGTGTTATTTTTACTAGTTTATTTGTCTTCACAAAAGCGGTTTGGAGTTTTGGGCTTAGAGCATTATCAGTACTCACCTAAACTTCATAGAGAGGGCTAAGAAATTCCCAGCAGTTTCCACTGTACATTTGGACTATTCCGCCATTCATTAGGATCTTATTTTTAACTGAACCAAATCTGTAACGTAGTACGGGTGAACTTAAGCAATTTCGTTATGTTAGGAAAACTGGTTACTCAGATGTTGTTTTCCTTAATTTTGGGAAAGTAATTTGGAAGCAATGCAAACACACAAGTCGTTAAAGTATGTCCATTGCACGTTGAAGAAATGTGGTGAGCATCTTGGAATCTGGAGTAAAAATACTAAATAGACGATGGAGGCAAGAATTGCAAAATTTGAAAGGGAAAACGGTAAAATCTGAAATGGCATTAGTTCGGTTTCCATAATTATTTCCAGGAGGTATCTTAATTAATGGACAGGTGAGTGATTCATTTAAGCGTAGTCCTCGTCTTCTTCATTAAGGATGCCCGTTACCGCCTTATTTGTTTCTTTTATCCATGGAGGCACCGTCTGGTATGATTAGACTAGAGAAGGCTGCTGGAAATATGATGGGATTTCAGTGTTCGTGTAATTCTCCATGAACCAGCCATTTATTTTTTCAGATGATTCCCTGATTTTTCTGCTAACCAACAGTCCACATTAATCTCTATACTGAACAAACATGAAGCTGGTCCCGGGTAGAACGTAAATCTAATTAAGTCATATGTTCTCTTCAGCCCAAATGAGGTAGCATCTGACAGGGAGTACATAAAAAATCTACTGAATGTCAGTATTGTGGGCATCACTAAATTGTATCTGGGTTTTTTGACTGATCGGAAGGAAGAAAGAAACTACATTGCTATGCCGCACTTCAGGATAGAATAATGAAGGCGATCAAAGGCTAGAATCAGAAATTTTTCTCGGCAGGAGGCAAGGAGGTTCTCATCAAATCAGTGTTACAAGCCACAATACCTCTGCCGAATAGACTTCTAAGTATTAACAAATTCAGTTAGCATTTATTCCCTTTCTGTCAAATTGCAAAATAGTATTCATTCCAGGCAATAGTTCTGGTAAAGAAGATCAAACTAATTCTGAAGTTTTCAAACTAAAAAAGTAGATTGTGAAATCTAAGCTTCAATTAGGCTTAGGAAACTTAGCAAACACACTGGAATTGTTCTTGACTTCTCTACAGGATCTTCCCCATTAAACACGCGTCATTATTGGACAACACGGGCAACTGGTACCAGTAAATGAAGCTCTGGAGCAATGCCTCAGACATGAAACGTCATATTCCTTTAGAAATTTCAAGTCGATTTCCCTCGACCTTTAGCCAGCGAACTTCTTGTACTCCTCCAACAGCGAAGACAAACACCAGTTCTGCAACTTCCTTAAGCCACCTACAACACACCCTGTCCGATGCTGCAAGTTAAAAACAGAAGAATCGTGAGAGGAGCTATAGGCATTCAGAAGATGCAGAATTTTAGTTTGACAAGAAAAGATGAAGTTTCTATGAAAAAGATCACAATGTTTATTTGACGAATGCTGCATCTATTATATTTTAATAAGATGATGATATTTTGGCTTGCATGAAACCAAGGAGAGAAACTTGAAAGTAGTTTTCTGTTTCCGACCATGTTTAAAGAACTTATTCTTATTTCTAAGCAAAAATGCCAATTATTTTGAAAGTAACTCTAGTATTGCATTACAATTATTGTAAATGAACTTTTTCTAAGCTAAGCTAAAGCTAAACAAAAATCTAAGTGACCAGAAAACTAATTACTATCAAATCTGGTCTCTTTTGACTTAGACCCTGCGCTAACAACAATCTAGTTCAAGAGCTACTCGACCCATCATTTTTGGACAGGACTTGGCATACAAGTGTGATATTTCTCAGTTAATCAAAACCAGATATGGGGTTACATGCTAAAGATAACACATTTTAAACTGGTTAGTTTTCTTTGCATTCTGCAGTTCTAAGGTGCCTGCATTTTAAAGTGTGATTGTTAGCTAACTCTACAACTCACAGCAGAATTTCAGCAATAAAACAAGAAAAGGCAAAAATAACGAATGAGTTTTCCAGAAATATACTCAATTCATTGAAAGGAAACTGAAGTAAGTTCAAAATTACAGAGAAAATGGAGATGAGAAGAGAAGAAACTAGACGATGAGGAGAGGAAATCACAAGATTCCCATTTCTGGAGAACACAAGAAAATATCTAGAAACTGCCATTCTATCCCTCGTTCTGTCTGTATATAGTGCAAAGGGTTAAAAGTAGTGTTTCTACCAATTACAATTTCTAAATGAAATAAAGCCTAGATAGGAAACGGTGCCGTTTTGCCTCCTGGCCTCTCATTATTCCTCTTATGCTGACAGTGATATTTTGGCTTGCATAGAACCAAGGAGAGGGACTTTCAAGTAGTTTTCTGTTTCCAACCATGTTTAAAGAACTTATGCTTATTTCAAAGAAAAAACGCCAATTATTTTAGAAGTAACTCTAGCATTATAAATATTAAATATTGTAAGTGAGCTTCTAAGCTAAGCTAAACAAAAAACAAAGTAACCAGAAAACTGATCACCATTAAATCAGCTCTCTTTTTAGACCCTACACTAAAAAAAAATCTAGTTCAAGAGCGTCTAGAACCCATCATTTTTGGATGGGACTTTATTGCCACAGAAGTGTAATATTTCTCAGTTATGGGGGATTTATTTATAAAGTTACAATGAAAAGCATATATGGGGCTACACGCTGAAGATAACACATTTTTAACTGGTTATTTTTCTTTGCATTCTGCGGTTTTAAGGAGCCTGAATTTTTATTTGAAAACTGGAGTCCAGAGTAAAAAAAAAAATGGCATCCTAAGGGATAAAAATTCTAAAGCACCTAGCAGGCACAAACACGGTGAAGAACAAAGGCCATTTGAGAACCATAAGGTCTGGTGAATGGTGATTGATGATAGTTTAGATAAACGAAAAACAAAAAGAAAAAAGAAAAAGAAAGAAACACAGAATTTACCATTCCAGCTTTGCAGTGGATGAGAACTGGATGGTTTCTCTCATCTGAAACACCAAAAAAAGAACAGAGAATCCATGTGTTAGTGAACGCTAACGCCCATGTGCAGGTCAAAAACAACCAAAAGGAAGTTGGATCAGCACTAATTACCATTTAAAATTTTTAAAGCTTCTGTAATAGTACTCCACGGAATGGCAAATGTCTCCTCCTAAAGGCATACAAGTCTAAAGTTAGAGAACCGATTATTCAACAAATTAAAGATGAGAAATATAATTGGTATCAACCATTGCAGTTGCTTATTGAAAAACCAATTGGTATCGTCGTCCGTATCGCAAAAATCACTTACGTTCTTGCCATCAATTCTAAGTTGAAATAGCTTGATGTTATTGGACTGAAGAAACTGCAAATTTTCTTTAGAGTAACGTCCAGAACACAAATATCTGCAAGAAAAAAAAATTATAAAAATTAAATTTTTCATTCACAAATTAAAGAACAAAAGGAAAAGGAAAAGGATGAAATCGTACATGATCGAGCGAAGTTTGAGCGACTCAAGAAAGGGAAAATTGCTGGGCTCCGGAAAGGCCGATCGATAAATTTTCTTATCGACCACTGCAGAAAAATTTGTTGGCGGCAATAATGCGGCGACGTTCTTAGTATTTCGCCCCGCCGGTTGCTGCAGCTTCTTACCCTTTCCTTTTTCTTCGAAACCCATCCAAACTGAAACAATGGAAATCTTTCGAGAGAGAGAGAATTTTGATCGCGGATGTGAATGAGCCTATCAACCCCATACAATGACGGTTGCCATTTTTATAGGGGGAATTTTGCCCAACCTAACTTTGAGATTTTCTCGCTCATGGTCAGCTTGGCGCTGTTTGTAAGTTATTTTTTTTTATTTTTTACCATAGATGGATATAACTTTTTCAATTTTCCTTTCTTTATTGACTTTATTTTTAGGTAATTTATTCTTTAGACTCTCTATGACTAAATAAAGATCGAGCTATATATGGAAAATATTTTTTAGACTTTAATTAGCTAATAATTGTTCCGCGCTTTCCCATTTATCATGAGTAATCTTCTTATTTCTACCTGGGTTACCTCAATTCGTCATTTATTACGCAACTCTCCCTAATCTTCTCACTCCCTCTACAATAATTGAACTCTTTTACCAATAGGGAAATCTTTTATCCCTAATTTGCTTTCGAATCTTAAAATTGATCTAACACTATATAGTCATGTGGTGTGAATCGATGCACGTTACATGATTGTGATTTTCTATATGGAGATCGGAAGAGCACACACATAGTCATATGATATAATATGATGTCATGATATATGGTGCTAGATTGAGACTATCTGAATAGTCTTTCTAGTTTTTCCTTTGAAGCATGACATAATGAATATATCTGTATATATATATATATATATTGATTAGAATGGGGGATGACGGGGAGGGGGCTAGGGGCTAGGGAGACTCGAACCTGCGTAAATCCTGGGGAAGGGGTAAGCCCTTACCACTTGGGCTATCCCTTAGTCCCTAGATATGAAAAATATGATATCCAATATATATTATATATTCAATAGTTGTTGAATGTAGAGAAATAATAATGAGTATCAAAAACATTTTTAATGCTGCTAAAGTGGCACTAACACCTAGTGAATACATTTATATAGTCATTAATCAAGAAAATATACTCTTTAACCAATTTATGTAAATTTAAAGTTATAGCGCAATAGACAAGTAAGTTTGAATTGATTAAGTAGAAATTAATTACCCCTTTATTTGCCCTCCCATTAGACCAATTTTTCTACAAAAACGTTAATGTTTTTGTACGGGAGAGCAAAGGCTTAAGTGGCTGCCTAGGTACACAAGGACCCGCGCCGCCTCAACCAAGCTTATCCCCCCTTCAAATCACGTGGGCCCCGTCCAAAAATAAATTGTCAGATACATATCACCCCTAACCCCTTTATGTAGAACGCGACCCCAACCCAACCTTCTGTGATTGCCCTACACTGCAACCGGCCGGACCAGACACGAACCACTGGCGATGGAGAGATTACCCACCAGAAAACCCACCGCACCCACACCGTCTCAGAAAAAGACACCAAAAAATGAGCCAAAAGAGCCTGGAGTAGTCAATCTTTAGCATTACCCATGCCATTTCTACAAGTAGCCAGTAGGCGTGAAGAGCCGTAGCTGTTTGTGAACATTTGATTGAAAATGGAAAGTGACAGAAAAGATTTGGCAGCGAATAAAAATAACACAAAAATTGTTGGAAATTATTATCTTTACCAAGCATGTAATGTAGAGGGGACCCCAAAGAAGAAGATGATGATGATGATGATGATGATGATTATTATTATTATTATTATTATTATTAGATTTTCACCCTTTGTATTGCACGGGCATAATAATAGAAATTAAAAAAATCAAAATTAGGACAGTAAAGAAAGATGACGTCCCTATCATTTTCCTAGTATAATACTAAGTTTGGATTTTTTTTTTGAAGGAAGAAAGTTTTATTCTTACTGTAGTTCTAACTATTTATAATTAAAAAATAAATATTAAACCAACTATACTTTAAAAAAAGGATAACATAGAATTAGCAATCAATTTTCTGTTAAATTTCCACAAAACATAATATAAGTATGATTAATTAGTTTCCATAAAACAACAATTTTCAGTTAAATTTTCACAAAATATAATATAAGTATGGTTAATTAATTTCTACAAAACCAACTGTGGCAATGTATAATTTATGTAACTATACTTACTTTCCCAAAAAAAAAAAAATCTAACCGTAGTCCGTCAAATTTGGCCTTCATACAAGTATTTTTTTTTTTTTGGGAAAGAATTAATCGTGAATTGTTGAAGCATGCTTAAAAACATTTTCAAATGTTTATTATAATATTTCTAGCAAAAGTAGTATGTGAGAGAGAGAGAGAGAGATCAATTCATATTTTTAATTCATATGCAATAAAATAATCAATTCCGGGCAGAGGGACGGTAAAAAATAAAATAAAATAAAATAACGTAAAATGTGAAAAAAAAAAGAATTTCCCCACGACACAAGTGATAGAACGATAATACGAATTAAAAGTGCAATTCAAGCTCAAACACAACACGACACCCAATTAGAATCTTCGATTGGAAATCTAAAAATTAAAAGCAAGAAAAGGGATTAATTAAGAAATTATATCCCTTTTCCTGATTTTTAATCTTAGACAAGAAAAACAATTAATTAGAAAATATAAAAAAAATTAATTCAAATATTCTATAAAAAATTAAAGATACACGAAGAGTTTAAAAAAAAAAAAGTCTCACATTAACAATCAACAATCAAAGATAAGGGGGGAGAAATATGAGAAATTTCGAAAAGGAAAGGATAAGGAAGATGCAATAAAGAAATAATTCAGGGGAAAAATAAAAAAATATAATTTCATAGGTGACGTCATTAGTGACATCACCAGAATCCTTACGAAGCCAAACCATTGGAGGGAAAAATCATACTAGATAAACTTCTCTTATTATTAATATATAGATTATTATTTTTTGGCCGGGAGAGAAGGTTGAAGAAGGAAGGAAAAAATCTTCAAAGTTTTTCTTGAATATGTGATGGCGAACTTGAAGAAAATGTGGCTACGGATTAAATATATTCATCTCTAAATACTCGTCAATACGACTTACACGACATTAAGAAATGTTTATAATTTGTCAGTATAACTTAGAAGTTTAAATTTTAATTTAATGACAATATTCATTCACTAATATTCAAATCGTTATAACGATTATGAAATCGTTATGAGTTAATTATCGATTTTAGGTATTTGATTGGAAGTATTTATCTCTAAATATTAGTCAATAAGGCTCACAACACATTAAGAAATACTTTTGACCTTTTAGTATAACTAAGAAGCTCAAATTTTAATTTAATAACACTATTTACTCGATAATATTCAAATCATTGTAACGATAACGAAATCGTTATCAATTAATTATCAATTTTAGTTTTTTGATTAGGTGTGAAAACACATTAAGAAATTTTTATAATTTATCGGTATAACTTAAAAGTTTAAATTTTAATTTAATGACAATATTCATTCAATAATATTCAAATCGTTATAACGATTATGAAATCGTTATGAGTTAATTATCGCTTTTATGTATTTGATTGGAGGTGTTCATCTCTAAATATTAGTCAGTACGACTCAAAACACATTAAGAAATACTTCTGACTTGTCAGTATAACTTAGACGTTCAAATTTTAATTTAATGACACTATTTACTTTGTAATATTCAAATCGTTATCACTTAATTATCAATTTTAGCTTTTTGACTAGAGCTATTCATCTCTAAATACTAGTAAATACTACGCAAAACACATTATGAAATTATTATAATTTGTCAGTATAACTTAAATGTTCAAATTTTAATTTAACAACGTTATTCCCTCAATAATATTCAAATTATTATAACGATTACAAAATTGTTATCATTTAATTATCAACCTTAGGTGTTTTATTAGACTTTTTCATCTCGAAATACTAGTCAATACCACTCACGACATTTAGAAATATTTATAATTTAACAGTATAACTTAGAAGTTTAAATTTTAACTTGACGACGCTATTCACTAAATAATTTAAATCGTTATAACGATTATAAAATCATTTCGAGTGAATTATCCATTTTAGATGTTTGATTAAAGGTATTCATCTCTAAATCCTAGTCAATAAGACTCACACCACATTAAGAAATGTTTATAATTTGTCAATATAACTTAGAAGTTTAAATTTTAATTTAATGACAATATTCATTTACTAATATTCAAATCGTTATAATGATTATGAAATCGTTATGTGTTAGTTATCGCTTTTAAGTATTTGATTGAGATCGGAAGAGCATTTCTAAATACTAGTCAATAGGTCTCACAATTATCGCTTTTAATTATTTGATTTGAGGTGTTCATCTCTAAACACTAGTCAATAGGTCTCACAACACATTAAGAAATACTTCTGACTTATCAGTATAACTAAGACGTTCAAATTTTAATTTAATGACACTATTCACTCGGTAATATTCAAATCGTTGTAACGATAATGAAATCGTTATCAGTAGTTAACTATCAATTTTAGTTTTTTTATTAGGTGTAAAATCAGACGTGTGCTCTTCCGATCTATTTTTATAATTTGTCAGTATAAGTTACAAGTTCAAATTTTAATTTAATAACAATATTTATTCAATAATATTCAAATCGTTACAACGATTACGAAATTTTTATGAATTAATTATCGCAATTAGGTGTTTGATTGGAGGGGTTCATCTCTAAATATCAGTCAATACGACTCAATACACGTTAAGAAATACTTCTTATTTGTCAGTATAACTTATAATTATAAATTTTAATTTAATGACAATATTCACTTAGTAATATTCAAATAGTTGTAATGGTAACGAAATCGTTATCACTTAACTTTCAAATTTAGCTTTTTGATTAGAGGTATCCATCTCTAAATACTAGTAAATACTAGTCAAACCACATTATGAAATGATTATAATTTGTCACTATATTTTAGACGTTCAAATTTTAATTTAACGACGTTATTCGCTCAATAATATTCAAATCGTTATGAGTTAATTATCAATCACAGGTGTTTACTTAGAGGTTTTTATCTCTAAATACTAGTCAATACCACTCACAACACTTTTAGAAATGTTTATAATTTTTCAGTATAATTTAAAAGTTTAGATTTTAATTTGACGGCGCTATTCACTAAATAATATTTTAATCATTATAACGATTACGAAATCGTTACGAGTGAATTATCCATTTTAGGTGTATGATTAAAGGTGTTCATCTCTAAATTCTAGTCAATACGACTCACATCGTATTAAAAAATGTTTATAATTTGTCAGTATAATTTAGAAGTTCAAATTTTAATTTAATGAAAACATTCATTCACTAATCTTCAAATAGTTATAACGATTATAAAATCGTTATGAGTTAATTATCACTTATAGGTATTTGATTGGAGGTGTTCATCTTTAAATACTAGTCAATACGACTCACAACACGTTAAAAAATACTTCTGACTTGTTAGTATAAGTAAGAAGTTCAAATTTTAATTTAATAACACTATTCAATCTGTAATATTCAAATCGTTGTAATGATAACTAAATCGTTATAATTTAATTATCAATTTTAGCTTTTTGATTAGTTGTAAAAACACATTAAGAAGTGTTTATGATTTTTCAGTAAAACTTAAAAGTTCAAATTTTAATTTAATGACAATATTCGTTCAATAATATTCAAATCGTTATAACGATTACGAAATCGTTATGAGTTAATTTTCGCTTTTAGGTGTTTGATATGAGGTGTTTGTCTCTAAATACGAGTCTATACGACTCACAACACGTTAAAAAATACTTATGACTTGTCACTTGTTAGTATAGTTTAGAAATTTAAATTTTAATTTAATGACAATATTCACTCAATAATATTCAAGTCGTTACAATGACAACGAAATCGTTATCACTTAATTATCATTTTTAGGTGTTTGATTAAAGGTTTTCATATCTATATACCAGTCAATCCCACTCACAACACATTAAGAAATTTATAATTTGTCAGTATAACTTAGATGTTCAAATTTTAATTTAATGACAAAATTCATTCAATAATATTCAAATTGTTACAACGATTACGAAATCGTTATGATTTAAATATCACCTTTAGGTGTTTGATTAGAGGTGTTTTATCTCTAAACACTAGTTAATACGACTCACAACAAATTAAGAAATATTTTTAACTTGTCACTATTATTTAGAAGTTCAAATTCTATTTTAATGACATTATTCACTCAAGAATATTCAAATCGTTATATTGTTAACGAAATGGTTATCAGTTAATTATCAATTTTCGGGGTTTGATTAGATGTGTTCATCTCTAAATATGAGTCAATACTACTCACAACACATTAAAAATGTTCATAATTTGTCAGTATAACTTAGAAATTAGATTTTAATTTAACGACGCTATTGACTAAAAAATATTTAAGTCATTATAACGATTAGGAAATCGTTACGAGTGAATTGTCCATTTTAGGCGTTTGATTAAATGTATTCATCTCTAAATGCTAGTCAACACGACTCACAACACATTAAGAAATGTTTATAATTTGTCAATAAGTTTAATTTTTAATTTAATGATAATATTCATTCAATAATATTCAAATTGTTATAACAACAACGAAATCACTATTAGTTAATTATCAATTTTAAATGTTCATGTCTAAATACTAGTCAATATCACTCAGAACACATTAAGAAATGTTCATAATTTATCAGTATAACTTAAAATTCAAACTTTAATTTAGTGACAATATTCATTAAATAATATTTAAATCGTTATAACGATAACGAAATCGTTATGAGTTAATTATCGCTTTTAGGTGTTTGATTGGAGGTGTTTATCTCTAAATACTAGTCAATACGACTCACAACGCATTAGGAAGCACTTCTAACTTATCAGTATAATTTAACAGTTCAAATTTTAAGTAAATGACACTTTCACTGTAATATTCAAATCCTTACAACAACAACAACAACGAAATCATTATAAGTTGATTATTAATTTTAGGTGTTCGATAGTCATCTCTAAATACTAGTCAATACCACTCAAAACACATTATGAAATGTTTATAGTTACTCCACACCGTCTTCATCAAAGAAGAGAGAGATTCGGGTGTAATTTCATTGACAAGAGAATTTGGGTTCTCTTCATCAATGTTTACTTGCCGATCATTAATTGTCGGGGCATCCAAGGTATCAATACTCCTAAAATTCAAGCATGAATAATAAAACAGGGAACCACAAAAGAGACTGAATAATCGATGATTGTATAACAAGATCTGCTCCAATTTCACCATTACATGGCTTTCAATAGTGGCACCCCAACAACAAGTGTGTTATTTAAACTCGACAAAGAGAAGTACGTTATCCACCAATCATACTTCCCTTTGCTACTCAAATTAGCCCACAAAGCTAAAATTACGCCCACAATGGCTTTCACTATAACATCTGTGGCGAGAAAGAGATAATTCATCTGGTAAGGATTGACATGAGCAGTGAACTCGAAGGTGAAGAATGACATTATGAAGTAGCGCAAATGAATTGGTTTTTGGCATTGCAATGGTTCAGTCTAAAAATACGCCACCACCAGACCGAGCCATAGCCCAGTGCTAGGGCAGCATAAAGCAGGGCCATAGCCACAACTACTTTGTAAACATCTTCCCACCCTATCATCTTGGTTGAATTTATTTATTTTTTTATTTTTGGCGCAGACTAATTTTAACTTTATGTTAGTTCACAAACTTAACTTGTTTACATATGAAGTACTCGATCCGGTTATATATAACATGAGATAGTGGAAAGAAGAAACAAAATTTCAACCTCCATTTTCCAATTAAGTACAAACAAAATTTATGTGGATCGAGTCCCACAAATTAAAGAAACTTGTACAATCTGGAGCTACCCTACTTTGTTTTTCCCTTCCACACAAGTTCAACAAACCTTGTAATTATTAGTACTGCTTCCAATTTATTGATTTTTACTATACTATATAAATTTATAATTCGTCTTGGTAGTTGACTTGGAGCATTATTTTGTTCCATAGAAAAACTGCAAAATAAAAAAGTAAAAAGCAAGATATTGTTTTAGAAAGCTTGTCTTGTATACGATGTTTTAAAAATTTAAGGCCAGAAACGCGTCGAGATCGAGTATTAAGTTTAGGCTTACTTAAAACCACCAGTGTGTGATAAAAGTACGATAAATACTTGATAAAACGCAAGATGTAGCAAAGCGTGAAACCCAAACTTCGAGCATAAATGCCGCTTAATTATAAACGTCATTAATTAGGCAAGTTTTTAGAAACACGGCTCACAAACGAGATAATTTTCGAATTATTTCGTTTATCAATCTGTACTATTTTATTTTGCTTCAAAGAATTCTCGATCAATAATGGAAGCTCACACCGTTAATGGATGAAGGAGAATATTTGATTTTATTTTACCATTATATATATGAAAAAGTGATAGAAAGTCAACTACATCCGCGTCTTGTTTTTCATAGAATTGTCTATCTTTTGATTTTCATTATTGGCACAAATTGTGAGGAAATTATAATGATGAGAATCATGAGAAAGAAAGAGTCGGGATTTAAAAAAAAAAAATCAAAATTAACATTTTTTAAATTCACAATTTCTATCAACATTTTCTACAATGCTTTGCATCGATTCGATTGGATAGAGTATATTAAGCCAGATAATGGTAGTTAGCCTTATATTCATGGGCTGGTGCAGGTCCATGAATAGAAGAACATCATTTGGGAATACATAACTCTTGTATTGGTCCCAAATTCATACATTCTGAACTTAATTACTGGGTGGTTTTGACTCTCATGAGAATGACATTAATGCATGCTTAATAATTAGTTAATTTACCTGATTTAGTCCGAAACTAATAGTAACGAACCCTAAAAACCGTCACCTAGCTAGAGAGTTGAATTTGTTCACCATTTTTTTTTCTTTCGATACAGAGGGGAGGGGAGGGGAGGTTCGAACCCTAGACCTCGGCCATGGAACTTCACCATGAGAAGTATGACTTCTAGTCCAGATCACCAAACCCTACATATATCCTCTTCCAGTGGCAAAAATTCTACCTCGTGCATCAAAATTTTGCAAAATTAATTTGACTCCCAAGTGTTTGGTTCTTCCAGCCAAGCACATAAATGACTCGCTGCGCCAGCTGTTTTGACAACCCTATGATTGACTAAGTCATTAAAAATAATTAAATTATTACTAGTTACTATTTTAATTTATTCCAAAACTTATCCTAGTGGTCATTTTCATAGACTCATTCTGCTTTACTGGTCTAATTGCACCTAATAACATTTTCACAAGAAATTGAGAAATCAATAATAATATAATATTCTGTATTGGTTGAGATATCATATTATTATTGTTACAAGCTAAGACAGTACAATATCAAGTACAATATGATCATCTAATTACATTGTTGAGATTCTCTTAGCCCTGAGTTCAATTCCCGATGTGGCATCGGTCCAATTTGACACCGTTGTAGTGAGCTGATACTCAATATAACAATCCAATGCCACCTCTCATCATGGACACATTAACTGACGAGTTAGATGTTGACACCTAACAGTACTACATTCCATTGGCACACCTAAAAGTAAGTATAGAAAAGGCAATTAATTAGTATATATACATAACACCCTCTAAATGTACTACTGATTCAATTCAATGGATGCTTTCCAACACCACGTAATATCCAACCAGGAAAGGAAGTGATGTCATAGTGCCGAAGATGACCCTGAAAAAAAATTAAATAAAAGAAAAACAAATGTTAATGAGCTAATAAATAACATCATAGACTCTAAAAATATGTACAATAATATATATATGTATATATCATAGTTTAGTTCCTCATTGTAAATAGTGTTGGTGATATATATACATTAATATACATTAATTAATAAATGATATATCATAGTAGAATGCAATTAGACAGGTAATCTCCTTCTTTTGACTCAAATCCAACTTGATTGGGAGGAAATTTCCTTCCCTTTATCATTTTTTCCCTATGTTTAATTTTCTGATTAATCTCTATCTTTTCACTCAAATCCAACTTGATTTGAGAAGAAATTTCCTTCCCTTATCATTTTTGTCACTATGTTTTCCTGATACTTGGGTTTCTTCATATATATAAGCATTTATTAGATCATAAAAAGAAACATTTACATACATAAGCAAACTTGCACGGTACTGAGTAATTGTGAGTGCAATCCGTATTCTTAAGCAAAAACAAAAGATGCAATTGCTTGGGGTAATGCAGCCTACAACATACACACGAAGACATACATTAATATTCGCTAAATAAATACATGTAAAGTAATTAGACTAAGTCCAACTGTTATTATAATATAAAAATAGTAACAATGATCTGTACCTGTATGATGGCTAGACGTAAGACGTCACCACGCATACCTAGAGCCAAACAACCAATAGCCATAGAAACCGGTCCGCCAATAAACTTCAATACCATGCCGAGTAATGTTAAACAGACACCAGATGGTATCACGTTCTCTTGCAATGCCATGAATAGTCCAGCATATTCATCATGATAAGTATCGCATTTTAGAGTGCGCCAGAATGCACAAATATGTGCGGAAAAAAAATACCCATGGTAAACATGGCAACTCCGGCCCCCGCTTTTGACATTATCAGTATCGATCCTTCAAGAATGTACGGCATCTAGACATGCCACCTGAAAGCAAATTACACAGAAATAATTACCTGAATATATAATTTCCTTTTTTTTTTTTTTTTTGATAAATAGGGATTAATTTACTTGACAAAACCTGCAGCTATATAGATATACCTGTTAGAAAAAAGAGCCCAAATGATGCCAAATAAACATGCATAAGAATTTGGATTCTTAAACAATTTAATCAACACGGTCTTCGTCAAAGAAGAGAAAGATTGTGCTCCAGTGGTATTTGTTGGAAGTAAACTTGATTTGGACCAAAACAAAAACTTGAGCCTAAAAGTCCAATAAAAAGAATTTTCTAGAAGAGGCCCAATAGGCCCATTAACTAGAAGTCTCTTTTGGATACGTTTTGTAAAATATTTCTAGATAGTTTCTAGATATTTGTAATAGATAAATAACATACTTGTATAAAGAGTTCTAAAGGATGAATTGCAGCCGTTAGATTAAGAGAATGGAGGCAAAATCCTAGCCATTGGTTAAGGATGTGCCACTAGTATAAATAAGGGTGATGGAGTCCATTTTCTATGATGTGAGTGATGTGAAAAAGTGAAAGAAAGAAAAGAGTTCCTTTGTAATACTTTCTTCTCTTCCACTACCATTTCCATTGTTCCCTTCTTGAAACCTTTCAAGCCTTCTTACAAAAAATTAATTTCCATATTCCAACAATACTCACAGTATTAGGATTTGGGTTTTCTATTTGATCCATTTCATTAGTACTTCCCATTTCAATTGATGACACATTTGTGATATCGCAATCAACATCTCCGGCCGGGGCAACATTCCGGGGTGTACGTCCGAATTCTAGCATGAATATCAAAGCAGGTAATCACAAGAGAGACTGTATAACCGATGATTATATCACAAGATTGGCTCCCATTTCGCCGTACAAGGCAAAAAGCAACGGTACCCCGATGACAAGTGTGTTATTGAGGGTCGCTAAAGAGAAGCACGTGACAAACCAATTGTAGTTCCCTTTGGGACTCAAATTTTCCCACAGGGCTAACACTATGCCGACAATGTCCCGATGACATCCGCGGCAAGGAAGAGATAATTCATCTCATAAGGATTGACATGAGCCGTGAACTCAAAGGTGTAAAATGGCATTATGAAGTAGCAATTCAATTGGTTGATGGCTTTACAATGGTCCAGCTTGAACATGTGCCACCAACGGACTGAGCCGTAGCCTAACACCAGGGCAGCGTAAAGTGGCACCATTGCCGCCACCACCTTGTAAACATCTTCCCATCCTATCATTTCTTGATGCTTAATAATGTTTAGCAAATTAAATCGATGTTTCAGAAAGTATGGATTGATGATGAACTAAATTTGCGGGCATATAGGCCAATATATATAGAAGTCTGGTGTAGTACAATAGGACAGTGACTGTCTAAGAAAGAATATTTAAATTACCACGAGTTGCTTTTGTTCTTGAGATTGCCCAGCTTGCATACGCTTACTTTCTTCTAATTTTTCCTACTTTTTTAAATTTAAAATTTTAATCAAATCAATCACATCCACATGCCTTGGAAGATTCAAGTGTGCGTGTAGCATCTCCACCATTCAATAATGACTCATTTTTCTTTTATTTCACGTAAAGATAAATTTTTACAGGCATAATTCTAGTTGTCCAAAATAGTTACAGAAAGATGTAGAGGCGCTGAGGTGGCATATTTGTAAATTACGCGTTCCCTTTAAAATTGTGTATCGTGTCATTCTCGCTGTTTTCTGAACGTGTAGCGTTGTTCTTTCTATATATGTGAATATTGCAAACACACGCTGAGTTGTACTATATATTTACTACTAAAACAACACCTCTTCTCCTCTGCGTTTCCTTATCTTTGGGTGATAGAAGTGCAATATTATGATCAATTATATCTCCTACAATTATCCCACCCTATCCCTTGTTTTTTATGGGTAAAAAAAAATAATAGTAATAATAATGAAAATCAAACAATGTTACTTTCCTTTTTCTCATCCCCATCTCCTTCTCTTGCTCTGCTAAGAAAGAATGGTAAAAATAGATTGAAACTTCAAAGTAACGCAACCCTTATTTAACAGAAAAAGGGTCTGGAACTATGAAGAAATTTTTTGATATTTTCCTTACTACCTCCTTCTCCATTTTCATCTGCAGAAACCTATAATAATTTCTTCTTTTTTCTGGTGATGGGCGATGGCAATGTTACATTGCATGTATTAAGGATAATAAAGCAGAATACCTCATTCTTTAACATAAACATGAATATACACACACACACACACTCTCTCTCTCTCTCTCGTTCAAATATAAATTAAATTAATTAAAGGATGGTGTATTTGAGAAATTAATTGACTCTTAGCTTTATTATCGAAAAATAAAAACAAGTAGATTGAGTAATAATA
Source organism: Nyctanthes arbor-tristis (assembly GCA_963692815.1). Taxonomy (NCBI): domain Eukaryota; kingdom Viridiplantae; phylum Streptophyta; class Magnoliopsida; order Lamiales; family Oleaceae; genus Nyctanthes; species Nyctanthes arbor-tristis. The sequence continues at coordinate 7,521 of CAVNYN010206385.1, read as the reverse complement.
AAATATATCTAAATAAGAAAAAAAATTAATATAAAGTCACACAGAAAGAAGATGCGCTCTGACTAGTGTGTAGAGTACGAGTTTGGTAATTTATTACACACTACTTGTGGGTACTCCAAACTAATTAAAAAGTCATATGTGTGTTTAAGGATCTTATTTTAATTTTAATATAATAAACAGGACTACTTGTATGCACATGTTAGTTCTTGATTTGTCGGAGTACCAGAATTTTGATTAATATTGTGAGTGATTATCAATGAATGACGTATGTCGGGCATATCTTCTAGTGATACTTAATCTTAGCCCTACAATATATGTTGCTTCTAATTTTTTCCCCCTCTTTTATCTCTACTCTGCGTTCTCTCACACACATGCATACAGATGGAACTCATGGAAACGTTGTTAATTACAAGTCCAAAATGAGGGCTAAGCAAAGGTGGAAATCTGTTTTTGGCTTTTGTTGTTTTGTCTCGATAGAAGCCTACCCATTTTTTCACGTGAAAATCCAAAAACAGATTTGTACACTGCCCCAAGCCTTGCCTTAAATATTTTCTCATTATGAAGCAATTAGGCCCCTTCTGTACTATACTAAATTACAATCCAATCTCCTTTTTCTGCTGAACTTTTAATATTATATACACACACAGAGTAACATGAATTACAATTGGGGCCATTTTTCAGTTAGAAAACTTCAGTTTTGGGTAAAATTTTACAGTCCCAGATGTCCAATGCATATGAAAATGCCAGATTTCGTGAGCATTATGGTTTTTGAAGTGCGCATTTGTCACTCTCATTCTTATCATAAGGATTGGAAATAAAGAAAATGGTACATAAATTTTTTACATTCCATAGATCAACTGGTCCCCAAAAGTGACATGACCAAGCTAGCTTTATATGTTTTGATGGAAACACACATGATAGTCTTGATCATGAATTTTTCTCGACTTAATTTAATTGAACGTGTGCCACCACCCGACGGAGCCATAGCAACCACCATCTTGTAAACATCTTCACTTCCTATCAATTCTTGATGTAGAATAATAACTTGCAAAATCTTTAAAGAGAGTATGGACTATATGAAGTAGCTAATAAGACGTTTGACAAAATAAACATGTGACCAATGAAATTGCTAAGGGGGCCATGGTGGGCCTACCCCCCCCCCCCCCACAAAAAAAAAAGGAAAAAAATTTAGCTTGTAAAAAAAAAAGGAAAAAATTATATATAAAGGGTAATTTAGCAGTGTGTAATACATGGCTCACCCTTCCGGCCCGGTCCTCTAATATCGCCTGACTACGCCATTGCATGTAAATGGTAGTGTCATAACAATAGTCATGTGAGTGCTATGAAACTACTAGTTACTACTAGCACCCCTTTTCCCTCCCAGTTTCCTTATCTTTCCCTCTATATATGGGTGATAAAAGTGGAACATCAATTATATCCTATCCCTTGTCTAGTTGTCTTTATATAGGTAAAAAGATAGAATGAAAATCAATCGATGTCACTTTCCTATTTTATCTTGCAAATATAGTAATAATTAAATTATTACTAATGCTTTACAATAACGTCGCTTTTTTCCTCTCTCTTTTTTTTTAATCTCTATGGACATAATTAATAAAAAAGTTTCAAGATGAAGTGCCAATGCTAGAAACGTGGTTAGAAGTCGAAAATGAAGACCAAGAAAAGTTGGATTGGAACTCTGTTGGCTGTTGTTGCTCGGAAGTATGGGTGGATCTAGTTGGGGCTGTCACGGGTTGCCAGTACGAAAAGTTTTCAAAATTTCATGTAGAGAAAATGAAAATTTTATAATAAATATCTCAAGTAATTTTTTTTTTTTTATTTAGCTACTACCCGTGTTCTGAAAAATTGCTAAATCCGTCATGTTTCACGTAAAAATAAAAAAGGTACCTATACTTGTCCAAGATTTAATAGTATATTTCTCATGACGAAGCTGCAGAGTAGTTAAATGGCAAATTTTCTTGGATTCTCAATTCCCCAAGATATAAAAAAATAAAATAAAATTGAAGAAAATGGTAGCTTTTGCATCTGAAGGGGAAGTGTGTGTGTGCATGGGAGACACTTGAATTTTCCCTTTGTGTTATGGGAATAGACCACCAGCATATATGCAGTTACAGTAGCCAATAATGCTTTATTTTGAAAACACCAGTGTCTTCCATACCATTCTTTTTTGAGTTGTTGTTGCTGTTGTTATTATTATTATTATTATTATTATTATTATTATTATTATTATTATATATTAATCAAGTAATTGCAAGAAGATCAAGAGTGTCACAGGTGTACTCGTTTTGTAACGAGTTTTGGTCAGGTGGAGGTTTGATAGGTATTTTGTAATACCTAATAAATTTGGGGTGAGTATGGAAAATAATTTAGATACAATGTTATTATAGGTTGTAAACCTTGAATTGAATTATATTATATTATATTGTACGCGCTCCTCAATTGGCAACAAGACTGTCTCAATAGTGACTAAGTGAGCCATATAGAGGAAATATATTTCGGACCGGATGGTTATTGACCCACGATGATTGTACTATAAAAAAAAGTGAATTATAATTTGTGAGAAACGAATAGCGGACTTTTTTAAAAGACAGAGGGAGTGTATATTTTTTAGTTAAAGGGATATATGATGATTTTCCATTTTTAAATTTTTTACGGGCCATTGGTCTTAAAGGATGAATATTTCATTGGGTCGAAACAACAAGCCCATAAAGATATGTTTGGGTATGGGCTAGAACATGAGCCCACTGGTAGTCCTAATTTAACGTCAAATATAATGGCATCATATATCTATCTTAATGAAATCTTGATAAATTAATTAATATAAACCATGAAATCTTGATGAATTAATATAATTATTAGTGTTTGATCAAGTTTTGAAAATAGCCACAATTAGATTCATCAGAGGAACCATAACTAAAGCATACACCTTTCGTTTATCAATCTGTATTCTTTCATTTTCTTGGAAGAATTTTCGATCAATTATGGATGCTCGAACAATCAAATTCCAAATGGAGGAACAAGATTCGGTTTCACCATTAATAAGAGATGGATTTTCAACCACATTAATTGGGTTTGTGTTTGTCATACAATTCTCAGTCAATGACAAAAATATGGTGTGATCAAATATCAATGAGTTTCTTTTATTCTTTTGACTTGAGCTCCGTTTGAGGATTCAAAGGTAAGCTGACACGATAGCCTTTTAGGCCTTGTTTTAATGAAATTCACTAAAGTCAATGAAAATTTGCAATCAGCAACTTTCAACCATACATATCATATATCAACAATTGGACAGAGGCTTGAGCGAAATAACAATCAAATTTCGTATTGGACGACCTATATTCAAAATCGACTAGTGCATGCATGTCCGAATAGTTAGTACTCCTTCCATCTCAGTACCCCTTCAATTTTCACATAAATTAAGAAAACTCAATTAATTTTATTGAAAAAGTGCAATTTAAAAATATATTTCCTAAAAGGGTTAATTTCACAAAAAGTCCCCAACCTATGCACTTTCTATCAACTAGATCCCCGACCTTTTGTGTCAATGTCATAGGTTTTCAACATTTCATAAATTCACTTATAAGGTCATTTATGACATTTTTGCCCTTACTTTTTAAATAAAAACAAAAAATAGTAAAAATAAAAACGAAAACTAAAATTTTCTTACATACCTATCTAGCTACTCATTCTACCTCTATCCATAATGTGACCAAAGAAATAACAAATACCTACACATTTTAGTGGTAACAACAAAGCACGCCAAACCTAATAATTTTTGTCATGTGGTAGTTTTTATTAATTCATGTTGTATCATGCTTGAACACCGTAAATATGTAGTACTATCTCGCAATGACGTTGATGTTGAACATATTTCAACGTAATAGAAGGTATTGCATTTAATCATTTATGTGACTTTTTAAATCAGAAAGTTACATAGCACGTAACTTTTCATGTAAGTAAACATATCGATCAAATTAGTAAGAAATGATATTAGACGGTTTCCTTATGTGATTTTAACCAAAAAAAAAAGTTATAAAAATATGATGATTAATTTTGGACGAGGGCATCACTTTAGCAGTGACCGTAAGGTTTGGAGGAACGCCAAATAATATCTATACGACTTTTTAATGAAAAAAGTTACATTAAATGTGTCTTTTTATATTAGAACCGATTGTAAGATAATGTGGGATGTCAAAAAGTTTGTATGTGACTTTTTATTAGGAAAAGTAGCATTGGATGCGATTTTTGTGTACGCAAAGTGCCCCAATCAAATTAGATGAAGATGAGACTAAAGAATGTGAACACTGTGGAAATATTTTTACAATCCATAAATTAACAAAATGGAAAAAGATGAATCCTTCTCTAGGTGTTTATAAAGCAATTATAATAAGATGACGAAATTAACATGATAATGCCAATCAAATGTATTTGAGATGCCTTGTGTACGTACTAAGATCAGCTTTCCTCTGCAGCCTTAAGGTAGCTTCTTCTATTTCTTCTTTCAAACAACATAGACATTTAAAATCAAAATTCTATGATATTCTGATGCATTCATAACTATGTAAGAAACAAATAGGATTATAACACCAAAAGCGAGGGGGAAAGAGGAAAAGACAAAAGGTACCTAAAGCATATATAAAAAAACCAGCTCTTATCATTATTTCTTATAATCACAGTTCCTTATGTGTATACCAAGCTCACAGTTCCTGCGGTGTTGGGGAAAAAGAAAAAAAGGTTAGGGACCACCCTGCTTCTTCTGAAGTCTTCACTAAAAATAATTAATTACTATTTACTACTTATTAATTTTGTAAATAAGCTTTTATAATTTATAATTAATCCATAATTATTCTAATGGCCATTCCTTTTTTTTTTTTTTTTTGCGGGAAAACTAGCCTTTATATATGATAGAAGTCATGCCCCATAGCAAATGAGAGAAAAAAAGGGGCTACAATCAATCCAAGTACAAGATAAACGTAAGGAGATCACGTAGCAATGGTGTGAGCAACTCTATTTGCTTCACGACGGATATATTTACACGGGCCACAATCTAAGGTGGCTAACAACGATCTAATTACCCTGTCCATGTTATTAAACGGGTGGAAGTATGATGCATTGAGAACATGATGTGATGAAGTTTGGGAGTCCATTTCCACTACCTTAACCATAAGCTGGTGATCTTAAAAGTGGCCATTTTCACTTGCCCATTTTGCTTTACAGGTCTTAAAAAGTAAACAGTTGCACCAAAAAATATTTTGACAAGAAATCAATAATAATATTCTATAGTTGAAAATATCATATTGTCATTTGCGACCAGAGACAGACAGTACAATACAATTAATTAGTAAGTGTAATATCAATTAATTATGTCGTTAACATTCCCTTGAGTTCAGTTCCAAAAAAAAAAAAAAGAATTATTCTCTCGGAGTTGGATTCTTGTGGAAACCCACATCATCGGTCCAATTTGCTAGTCTTCTAGTAAGTTTGATACTTAGCACAACAACCCAGTGCCATGTGTCACGCCCTGCACGTGACACGGCCGAGAAGGCAGCACGCGGATCTGGCCAAGGCGCACACGGGGTGCGAGAGACGGCATCAAGCGAGGCACGCAGGTCGGGTCGAATGCATTACAAGCGCAAACGTGCCGCATGGTAGGGGACGTGCGCGCACGGCCGAGTGGAACGACGGCGAGGACGGCAGACCCGAAAAAGCTTGGAACATTCCGGAAGCTTGAAAGAGATGCTGGACGGTGTGCGTTCCGGAAGGTTCTGGGGCCAGACGTTGCTGGAAATAGCTAAAACGTTGCAGAACGTTCAAAAATTTATGTGGACGGCGTGTAAGAATGTTGTAAATATGTGTAGATATGCGTAGATTCTTGTAGAAAGGTCTAGAGGGTCGATCTTGACCATCGAATCAAAACGATCTAAACCGTCCGTTCCTAGGGGTTGAGGCTATAAATAGGGCCAAGTGTCGTCATTTGGGCATAGAGTGGCAAGGGTAAGCTCTAGAGAGAGAAAGTGTCCACAACCATTGTAAAACGCCATTTGCAATTGTAGATAGTTCGTTTGCATTCCTAGCCAAACGTCGGGTTCATTTCTTGTCATTGTCTTTGTTCGGTTGCCTAGTACAGTCACTGGTACCAGTCGAGCGAGGTGTAAGGCTGACTTAACGTTCAACTGAAGGGGCAGAACGAGGGACGACGCTAAGGCCGCGCACTACATATCGTTGGAGACGATAGGTGCGTGACACGTGGCTTGGCGTTGGACACATCAACTGACGATCGAGCTCGATGCTGACACGTTCAATGACAATTTTTTCCACCTATTTCTATGTGTCAACTTCAAAGCTTACACAAGTTATATCTAGATATAGGGTGTCTTCTTCCACTCAACACATGTAAGGTCAAGTTTTTTAATTTTGTAGAACCTTTAATAGTTAGCACTAGCAACCAAATTATTTACAACACATCATACATAATAAAGTACAAGAAAGTAACACCCGTTATGTACCGTCAATTGATCCAGTGGATGCTATTTAAAACCATGTAATATCCAATCAAGAGGGGAAGCGATATTATAGTGCCGAAGATGACCCTGAAAATTATATCAAACAGAACTAAACTTTAATGGTCATTTATAAATAAAATCATAAAAAGAAAAGAAGACAAGTGTGCACAGGGTCTTAATTTAAACAATAAATTAAGCCACATGTATCCACTTGTCATTCCCCTATTTATCAAGAGTACTGAGTTCGATACTCTTACAGTACTATAAACTTTCTACAAATCCAAGAGCAAACTTACGCAGTACTAAGTAATTGTGAGTGTAAACCGTATTCTTGAGCAAAAACAAAAGATGCAATTGCTTGGGGTAACGCAGCCTACAACACATGACAACATATATATTAAGTATTTACTAAATAGAGATTCCATAAAAAGTAAGACTACGTCGAACTTATATTATTATTATTATTATAATTATAATAATTATAATAATAATAATAATAATAATAATGATGATGATAATGATAATGATAATGATGTACCTGTATGATGGCTATACGTAAGACATCCCCACGCAGGCCTAATGCCAAACAACCAATTACGACAGTAATTGGTCCGCCGACAAACCTTAATACCATCCCCAATAGCGTTAGACGGACACCGCATGCTATCACTTTCTCTTGCAACGCCATGAATAGTCCTACATAATCATATACGTATACGTGTGTTAAACATGATACTAGCATTTTGAGTAATATGGTAAGTTTTCTAGATCAGTGCTTGATGTGTATTAATTAACTAATGCACAAATATATGTGCAGAAAAAAGTGCAAATTAACTACGTACCCATGGTAAACATGGCAACTCCGGCCCCGGCTTTTGACATTATCAGAATGGATCCTTCAAGAATGGACGGCATCTCAAAGTGCCACCTGAAAGAAAGCAAATTAAACGGAACTAATTATAGATTAGTTGAATCTTTTTTTAATTTATTATTATATTTT
>CAVNYN010206384.1:0-13511 GCA_963692815.1 Nyctanthes arbor-tristis | reverse complement strand
TAAATTAAATTAAATACAGTAAATATAAGTTGGTCCCCAATAATGATTTTATAGACAAAAGTGTTAACAATTATTGGTACCCTAAGATTCTGGCCTCCCTCAAAAGATTGGGAAGAAGAGGGCAACTGTACTTTTAAGTACATCCTCATGAATTTGATTTTAATTACTTCAACAGAAAATAATTATAAGTTTCATAAACTCCGGGTGGCCCTACCCGATTATAATTATGTACTAATTACATGAAACCAATGTGAAGATTTGAGATCTATTATATTGATTTGAGCAAAATAAAAGACAGTCGCACCACATGAACAGTATGACCCGTCTAATTACGAGCAACCCCCTTGTTGCTTTGTTCTTCTACACATATACAAGTATACAATGTTAAGTCAGCCTTTCTCTAAAGTAAAACTTTTGAATTTTGGTATTTGCTTTAAACTAAAGTTGAGACAGCATCAATCTGGAGACTCTGTCGAGCCAACCTTTTATTTCCTGTTATGAGATCAAACATGTTTCCATTCTGTTCTCAAGAAGCAAGTGGGATATTTCTTTATCGGAAATCGCCAACCAAAAAAAAAAAAAAAAAAGGACAAACGACTGATACTCAATCACCATATTTAACCAGCCAAAAGTTGGAATTGAGAATAATCAGAAGCAAGATAAATAGAATCTCCAGTATTTTACAAATGTGTTTTTACGTGAAAACAATTTTTTTTAGGTATCTCACAGGATTCTGTACTGTTTTTTGAGATGTACAGAGACGAAGTGTGTTAAGAAGAGAAAAATGACACCAAAATAAGCCTTTCTTCCTTGTTCCTGTTGCGCATTTTCTTGTGATACCATCTCATGTCCGATGGATTGCAAGAGAGAATGATGCCTACAAGCTTAGATCCTCTGGTAAGCATATCTCAAGGAAATACAGGCTGCAAAATGAAGAAAAGTAATACATAAAAACTTTTTCATCTTTTTCTTCTTTCTTTCAGCATGACGGCATAACTTGGGAAGGATATGCAAATGAAAGCAAAGAACTCGAAAACTAATGATTATTTGTTAAGTGGCCAAGAACAGCAGCTGAAAGGCTGTTTTTTGGCAGTCGGGTCTAATGATGCTAACAATGTTCCGAAGTACCCAAGTAGTGATGCTTCCAGTTAAATGAAATTCAGCTTCCGTTCAAACATGCTATAAATATTAGGAAGTACCTAGCAGACATGAAAGCCATTCCAAAGAAAACAGCCTTGACCGCTTGCTTTTGCCCCGCATAATCAAATGCCAATGGCAGGATTTCATGCAATGTAAGAAAAGCCATCACCCCACCAACTGGAAGAAGCGGAAAAACCATTCAAACAAAATGTGGCAACAATTAAACATACTCCTTAATCAGTAAGTAAAGCTCAGGAAATATGTAAACCTGATCCCAGGAGACCTTCAAGAATTTCAGGACTTAAGCTGCTTGGGAATAGATAAGCTGTAGATTGTTACAAGTATGAAACACACGAAGTTTTAAAATTAGAGATTTCTTTCATCAATATTTTTAGGATTAAGTACAGGGAACAGACCTACGATAATTACACCGAGGGGCTCGGCGAGTCCAGAGATGGTAGCCAGCTTGAAAGCTTGCCATTTGCTAAGAACAAAACAAAAAGGTGCCATATATGTGGGACACAAAATTTAAGAAATAATTTGAAATAGCATCTCAGATACTTTTTACTGAACTATTTGGAAGAATTGGATCAGACAAATTTAAGCTACTTATAAACATTCTCATTGAATAACTTATACTCCTAAACTACTTGTAAACATTCTCATTGAATAATACAATCCCCATAGAAATGGGAAAAGAAGTTGCTACTGTACTATCCACTCTTCTTTCTTGTATCTTAGCAACATGTACAAATTATTTTCACTATACCTTTCCGTGGCAAAATAAACAGGAAGTGCAACTGCAACCCCCTGAAAATTAGAAAACTCAAGAGATCAGGAGAGAAACAGACATTACCTTGATAAATTGTATTGAAGATTGCTTTATCTTACATACAGTTTATGGGAAGAATTATATACCATGATACATATCAAAATCTACCCTGAGTTGGGCATGGACTTCTAAAGAAAAATGCATCAAAACTAGAGAACATTACAATAGGATATTTGAAAACAAAATACCTCTGGTATGTTGTGTAAAGCAATAGCTAGTGCCAAGTTCAGGCCAACCCGAAGACCCTGAAAGAGATGAATAAACAGGCATCTTGAGAGTTCTAGCTAGTTAATCTATTAAGACGAAAGTCTCATAAACCACTGATCAACAATCTTGCACAAAAACTGGCAAACAGAATTTATAGCAATCGATACATGAAACAGCAAAATATTTACACAGATCATGTAAATTTGATTCATAATTCCATCTGTGGGTTCAGAACTTCTATGAAGATGCCAATATATGAAACAGCAAGCTTTCACAGACAATGTAAGTTTGAATCAGAATTCAATATGTGAGTTCATAACATCTACGGAGATGCCAATAGATGAAACAGCCAAAAAAATTTTCACATAGACATCATAAATTTGATTCAGAATTCCACCTGTGAGTTCAGAACCTCTACGGAGATGCATTTAATGAAAGTTCGACTAGTCTTCCTAGCTCCATGCATCTATCAGAAACCCAAAGTGCTATCTAAATGATTGAAGGATAGCATTTAGTTCACTACGCATATATAGGCGTGACTGCTATAAGCAGAACAAGAACTTGTTTGATTCTCATTATATGTCCATATTTGGGGAAATTATAATGAGAGAGGTAGAATGTGAATTGGAAATGTAAAAAAATTTGAAATATGTGGTTGTAATTGAGCAGTTGTCAAATCAAATGTCAAATCAGCGGTAGGTAAAATTATAATTTGAGAGAATAATGAGAATCAAACAAGAATTAGATTAACTTCAATACTGAAAAATAAAGCTTAGCAGAAAGCACGAAAAATTTGATAATAAAAATTGAAATTTGTCAAGCTATTAGAGTTTTTAGCCACCAACAAAGGTTCTCATATTTGATTGTCACAGAGAATTTCGAATATATGATAATAAACTACAAGAGAATCTTAAACTGGTTAACACAAAAAATAAATACCATCAGAAAATTTAAGGGTTTACTAAGGAGGCATATGATTCTTCTTGTAGTTTTTCTTTTTTTCTTCTTGTTTTCTTTGGCTGGCATGGATCTTCCCCTGTGGCTTTTGTACGGTGATTGCTTATGAATGAAAACATATTTTGCATTAAAAAAAGGTAAAAATAAAAAAGGAGGCATATGATTTTGATATTCTGAAAAGTGGTTTCATGAATACTTTTCCTTTTTTTTGGGAGTCCAATCAATGACACTTATCCCCCACCCCCACACAGACTGGTGAATAATTGTTGTGAAATTTTTTCCCTTTGGCAAGCCCACCCAGCCAAGATTATATCCGTTCTTGGTCATGGGCACTAGACGTGGACTGTGGGACACTGTTTTTTTTGGGGGGGGGGGGGGGGTTGCCGGGGGGTGTTAAAATAGGTAATGCAAATATTTTAATTTCATGTATGAAACTTGAAGACTAGAGGAATAGCATATATACCTTGATAGACCCAAGGAAAACTGCCATTCCCTCAGGAAAGTTGTGCAAGCTTATGCCTGGGAAGAAAAAGAACAGGGAAGAGTAAGATTGGGAAAATGCATCAACCTGCTTAGACATTTCAAGCACTAGGAGTCACAAGGTATCTGCATTGTAATTTAGCAAGGTTAAATTAGATATCTGACAAGCAAAAGCCCTTTTCTTTGTCCTCTAAAGTGCATAATTAAATTCTGACGCCAATCAAATTTCATCTCATTAATACTTCACAAGGGGCCAAAAAAAAAAAAAACTCATCTTATTAATTTATCGTATGTTAATATGAGGAAAATAAAGAAAGCATACAATAATTTAGCAGTAAAGCTGCTACTCATGCTAGTTTCTTTAAAATGAAAGTTAGATATAGAAAGGGAAAAAACAGAACTTCTGGAAAAAAGAAACAAGAGGATCAGGAAAGGATGCTGTAATTTGGTGACAAGAAAATTTGATTATTTCAAGTAGCTTGCAAACATAGGATAAAAAGACAAAGAACGCATGCGTACAGTGACTTAATATGGAATGAGAAGTCTACTTGTATCCTGAAAATAAGAAAGTCGCATGTATATTTCCAGAACCGAACTAAATGCAGATTACAGAAATCCACATGATAAAGCATTTCGAACGATCGTTTAGCAAACTTTAGATGCCAAAAGATTACTTATCCATCAAGTATAAGACGGCCATATCATCCATAATAATGTATAGCTTGTTTGGGAGACGTAATAAGTTGATTAATAGAAATAAGTTGTCACCTATGAAATGTTTTTCTTTTTATTTTTTTTATGGGGACCTACAAAATGTTTTGACAAAAAGTATGTTTGACCAACTAAATTATAAATTTGTATTTTATACTCTTCACCAACCATGTGCTAATACGTTGAATATCTGAGACCAAAACATGCTATGACTAAAAACAGCCCATATGAAGTCCAAAAAGATTTCAACAGAAAAGTCCTTTAAAAACTTTGTTTTGACATGGACACCCATCAACCACCTCAAATTGGAAGGGGCTAAGCTTTATTAATGCCTAGAATTGCTAATCTAGTTTGAAACTGAAAGAATTTGTCAACTAAAGTAATCTCAAATTAACAGCACCATATTCCAAGTTTTCTTGGACAAATCATATCATTATGCTCTTTCTATCAAGGAGAATACAAGTCAAAAGGCAATCTGTACCAGTTTTTAATGAAGTAGTGCCTTATCGCAGTGAGTGCATTTCAGGACAAAGTATCCATAAGATGAAAGTAGTGGAATAGAGACAATATCAATATGCATGTGTTTGGTGTCGATTAGGTACAATTAAAGGAAATACAACTTTGAGGTTATTATTAACAGGCATCCGGAGCAACAATAAATTAACCCAGATCTTAACTTTCCCCTTGTAAAACTGCCTGAAAACCATATTCCAAATGAATCTATACCAACAATAGCAACCAAAAGGATACACTTTTAATCTTAAAAAATTAAAAAACAAAAATAAATACAAGAAGGCAACAGACTGACCTATAGCTGTGATGATTCCACTAAACAAGACTTGGCGGCGATGCTTTTTCATGATATCCTTGCCCCCTTCATCTCCATTTTTCTGTTGTCAAGCAAAAGATATTCTATAGAGGCCCATTATGACAGTAGTAAGCTTTTACAAAAGTGTCCACTGACTGACAGATAAGGTTGCAATAAACCTTTTTGTTTTTCCCATCTGAAATGGGAGCAAGTGTAGGTTCAGGGATGAAATTAGAAATGATGGCAAAGAAAATGACACCTGCAAAGAACTGTGAGGCTAATGGTTCAGCAATTAAGACTATATGGTTAATCAAAATTTAGAAGCTGAAAAAATCAATGGCAGACAATATTGAGAAGATCCTTACCCAGAGATTTCCTTTTAAGAAGCCGATAGAATTGATAGCATTATGAGCCAAGTCCAAGAAAGAAATGCTCAACATAAGACCTGCAGCAAAACCCTGATATCAAGGGTTGCGGAAATTAAGTGCTTGTTTGGGATAGATTAAAATATAATTTTAAGTCACCAGTATGTGTGGCTCTGGCGAAATAAGGGGAAAATGACGTTAAATAATAGTTTATGCTATGTTAAAAATGCTTTAGGTCTACATATATATTGAAACATGAAAAACAGCAGCTGTGAAGTTTAAGGGAACCAAAACAAACTATGATGGTATTAAGATTTGGTGTTCCATCTTAAAAGGTCAATTTTGTTAAGAGGTAACCTTGGTTAGTATTTTGCAGGTCATCTTTTTGTCTTCATAACTGTCAGTTAAAAATTTAAAATACCATCCTTCCAAAAATAATAATAATAATAATAATAAATAAAATACTATGGTTCCAAAAAGTTTTAGTGATTCATATTGTTAACAGTTTGATTCCCTGGCCCGAAAACCTAGAAACGCCTCTTTGAATTTTACCTGCAAAAGGCCAAGCATCTTCAGATTTGGTGTTGGATTAATGACCACAAAGAGTGCACCTGTACAGAAACACAAGAAGAAACATAAGCTATGTGTTCCCCAGCTTAAATCAGATTGCAGCAACTAACAAAAGTATTATTCTAATCTCAAAAATAAAATAAGCATGTGGAGGTGTACTACTGACTGCAAAATTTGTCCACAGTAGATGCATCTGAATGTACTCAAAGAAATACAAAAAGATGAATTCAAATTCCCAACTTAAAAATATTGTAATGCTTAAAACTGGAGGCTAAAAGCTGGCCTGACCCGGATATTTCTCAATAATACATGTTGATTCTCTGTTTTCACAATATTATCACTGGATGGCAAGTTAAAGAAACAGAAAGGTTCAACAATGAGCCACAATATTTAAGGAAATTTATGAGCCACAGTGCATTTCTTTGAAAATGAGAATGAGAATAATCAAATGACTTTATGGCCTTAAACCCTTATCAATGATCTCAATGGCTCGTCCAAGACACCTGGGGAGTGGGGGGAAGAAATTGGTTCAGAGTACCAAACATGGCAACAATTATTTCCAGCACAAATTCGGACTCAGATAGATGGTTCTCACTAAAAAGGCGCTTATATTAGGGGAAAATATCAATGAAGATAGCTAAACACTACTCCCAGACGCAGAAAAGTAAGCCCAGAAACATTATTGATAACTGCAGTATAGAAAACATTCACTGAAATGCAGAAGTTCAAATTGACTCACCAATTGAGGTGCTCAAGCCACCCAAAAGCGAAAGACAAAGAGCAACTAAAACTTGCGAATCCATTAAACCTCGAACTCCCAACGGAAGCAAAAAAGAGAGCACAATATCAACCAAAAAAAACTCTCAGGATCAAATTCCGAGATAAATATCTGATTCCTCTCCTCCCCTTTTATAAGAGTTAGTGGGTTTCAAGATAAACGAAAGCAGTCTAAATTCTTGGCTTCAAGCGGATTCAACCAAGAATCAACCGAATTATAAAAGCATTAATAGCACTTTAAGAAGTAATAGGATGTTTGGAATTCCACTAAGATTCTTTATATATGCAATCTAAATGGGAAAAGAACGTGTAGAGTGAAAGAAAGAGATTGTTCAGGCAAGCACTTCAAGAATTGATAGCATCAGAGCTTTGTGATGCCGTCTAGTGGACGTGGTCACCTAACTTTCTCGGTTTCTTGTCACTATTCACTCAAGGCTTCAGCATATAATTATCATTGGACCAAACCTAAAAAAAAGTTTAACTGAGTGGATTTACATTTTATAAAATAATATAATAATCCTACTTTTACTAATATACCAACACGTGGTCTGCTAGAGAGAGAGAGAGAAGAGACCGCGGGGGCGGGGAGGGTATAGTAGTAATATATGATTTTAAAGAAGGAGAGAGCAACAAAGAAGAAAGATAAGGGTGGGCCCCCTGGAGCACAGCCTACCGGGTGGGACAATTGGCACAAAATCTCGTTATCAGTGGCAGAGTGGGGTTCTACTCCTGCTAGGCGTATAACTTGATTATTATCAGTTTGGAGTGGAATTTCTTATGTGTAGTAGTGTACAAGTTGGCGTTGAGATCCTCAGATCTAGTTGATGTATATCTTATGATTTACCTCCTTCAGGATTATAGGGGCGGGATCCTAAAAGCCCAGGATTAGTCTGCAAAGCTGGGAAACTTGTTGCCAATCAAAAAAAAAAAAACATGAGGGTGGAAAAGGACATACTGACAAACATCCCTTAGTACTTTTTGGCATATACAAAAGAAAACTTCCATTGTAGTCGGTAATTATAGAAATGGTGTTAATGTGTTCACTTTTGTTGATAGATTTAAATTTTGGATTAAACTATTTTGCCAAATTTGATAACGGAATGAGTTACATAGAAAAAAATGTTGTTTATTGTAAATCCACAGTTAAAAGATGGATATATATATATATATATATATATCAATATATATTCATTGTGTAATACTACTTTTAATATATATATATATATATATGGATATAAATATATATATATATATCAATATATGTTAATTGTGTAATACTACTTTTAATCTCTGCCACTAATTTGGTAAATTTATATATAAACTTATGCTAAAGTTTATACGGCAAAACGGGGTTAGGAGTAAGACTTCTCCTTTAGTAACATTTTTTTTTTTTTGAAAGATCCCTTAGTAACATTTGGAGTCTCCTTGATGCTATTATTATTATTATTATTATAGTGATAGTGATATATACGTGTGTATGGAGTGGGAACAGCAACTACTATGAAGCCAAACACGCTGTTAAAAAATGAATTATTTATTCATTTTGATAATAATGTAAGAGTTAACAAAAGGTTAGTTCATCCACCCACCAAATAATAATTGTTTATATGTCACCGAAACCATTAATGTGTTGCCTTAAAAATAATAAATAAAATAAAAGGAAAGAGAGAGACAGCGGGGAAAAAATGAAAAAGAAACACTATTTATTATAATATTTTTCAAACTGGAATATCCTGAGTTATATGGACCATACTAATTAGTATATTATTATATTATTTTATATAAGCAATTGGCAAAGTCAATTCATTAAAATAACAGATTATTATAGATGCCTGCAAAATTTTGACCTCACGGTCCATGCAAGTTTCAGAAAATGGTCAACAAAACACTTCTATGCTTGATTCAATTATAATTTCTTTTTTCTTTGTACAATGGTATATAAGGGAAGAAAGGGAAATTAAGGGAGGAGTAAGTGCAATTCAAAATCGAGAACTCTTGTCTAAAAAGCGAATAAACAATTGAGATACAATTTAAACTAAAAAGCGAATACAATTTGAACCATAAGTATGATTAATTGACACAAATAAATCTATATCTAGAATTCATTAAGACGGCACATTGCACCCCTACTACATCATCAATTAGAAAAAAATATACGGCCTCTTATAAACACGTCCCTCTTATTACTACATGTAAGTTGCTGGCATAGTAATAAATACTCTATTTGCTAGTAGGAAAATAAAATGTATGTTCAGGATCTAAAAAATAAAATTTTACTGATAATTCTATCTTTGATAAGTTACATTAATATCCCTCTTAATATAAATTGAAAAAAAAAATAAATAAAACATAATAATTTAATGAATTCAGATAAAGCATAATAAAAATTTTTAAATTTATTCTGAAATACACTATTTATTTAATGAACTCACATAGATAATTTAATATTTATTATGAATATATTTTCACTCAGTCACAGAAAGATAATCATATATTCTTTTATATATTCATCTTAAATTATAGCACACTTTCTTGATTTAATTTCTTAACATTCTAATATACTCTTTATTATACATTGTAATTAACAAAAAATCACTAACAAAGTAAAATACTATTAAGTAAATGAAATGACATATCATATTATTATGAAATATATATATTCTTAAAATTGCACTTTTTCAACAATATAAATGAGTTTTGCAAGGGACTATCTTTGTAAGACAAATGGATTATATTAAATAAATAAGCAACTATAGGGAGACATGTAAAAGTGGCGTTATTAAATGACATTCTCGCACGGCACATATTCATTGAGTGATAATTACATGACTACTTTTTCATTATCTAATACAGAGGTGTCACATATACAATGTCATTTATTCACATCTCTCTTGAATTTTTGTAAATAATGTGCAAAATAAAAAATATTCTTCCTTCAAAAAAGAAAAAGAAGAGAAAAATCATTCTGTCAAAGACCCTATCCTTGATAATTTAAAATTATTTTATTAATTAATATCCTATTAAAAATATCAATTGAAAAAAAAGGGGTAATTGGTGCATTTAATCCCCAAACCTCTCTCTCTCTCTCTCCATATTTGGTTTTAAAGGTGGGAATTTTGGCACTCAAGTCTTAAAACATTTGATTCTACTAGTCTTTTCAGATGGAGAATATTAAAAATGAATGAAAATTTATTCCTTGTTTGGTAGCAAGTCATTAACGATAGTTTTCCCACTTTGAGTTAGGGGTGAACACAGTTCAGTTAAGACGGTTTTTGATATATTTTTAAATCAAAGTATCGGATTTGGTTTGGAGAAATTATAAATCTACCCAAAGCATTTTCAAGCCAAACCAAAACAAACCTAATTTTTCGGCTAGGTTCGGTTTTAAACCATGGTTTGTCTATTGATATAATGAAAATAGACTCAAAACATGATAATTTTATAAATATAATTACTTTATTATACTAATATTAATACCGATATCAAACTCATTAAAATTAGTAAATCTCACTAAAACACAAACATATAACTAATGAAATATAACAGATAAAAAAAAGCCCAAATAATACATAAGCTTTAAATGAGATATTGTCAGAATATATTTATAGAAGTGCTATTTTATTCAAGCACCTAAATGTTAAAATTTTAAAAAAAAATATAGTCAATTAACTACTATATAATTTCTCTAGAAAAATTTTTTAAGGGTATTAATTAAATTAGTAAAACATTAGCTCATTAAATTACTAAAATGAACCAAATTATCACAAGGAATTTCTTATTTTGAGTGCCAAACTCATTAAACGAACTTGACAATCATAAATGAATTAAGTCCTTTAATATTTTTCTCATCTTACTTACACATTAATAATTTTTTAATTAAAACATAAAAAATGTTTGGTTCGGTTTAAGCGGTTTTTTAAACATCAAAACCTAAACCAAACCATTTCAAGCGATTTGAAATTTTCTCAAACCAAACCAAACGATTTCACTTTTCAAACCAAATGAATCCAAACCACTTTCGCAGATTAGTTTGGTTTTTCGGTTTGACGGTTTATTTGTTCAGCCCTACTATCAGCCATATGATATTGAGGCACATAACAACGGGTACAAAAATAGTTTGGTAATGGAATAGGTGATGTGAAAGAATTAATAACTTTCCATTTCAAGATATTGAAATTTTCAGTGAACTGTAAATTTTTGAAAGATAAACCTAGAATTGACTTAATTTAAGATGAGTTTATACCAATAGAAGTCTCATTTAGATTAATGAATAATGAATTATACGAGACATATGAATATGTGTATCGAGCTTCCGATCTGAGAATACAAAATATAGGATCAAAATAAAACAATTCTTTTCCTTTCAATTCAGGGGAAAAAAAGGAAACAAGCCTCATTTGGAACGTATTTGGAGCGTCAAAATAAGCTATTTATTCTAAATTCTACAAACAATTTTTTGAACTTCCTAACAAAGATTTTTTGTTGTCAAGTTGAACTTGTATTGGTCAAACTCTCCAGAATTTGATCTTGGGTTTTGTCCGAATTTTGTTACAAGACCACTCACTATAAAAATTCAATTAATTTATAATATACACGGGCAGAGTCAAATTAATTAGGTTCATTTTGTACATGTTCCAAACCTAACTAAAATTTTCCCAAGATTATATAAGGCAAAGATTGGTGCTTCATTTTCATGCACAAAATAAGTAACAAAAAATGGGAGATTCAGGGTGTAAAAATGGTGTTGATGTGTTTGAAACTGGAAAATTGAAGGTGCAAACCATTAGAGTGAAGAAATCAAACTCTTCTTCTCCCCCAACTCAATTACACATTGTTGCACCAGTTGCAGAAGGAACTTATCCTGTGTTACTCTTCTGCCATAGCTATTGCATTCCTAATAGCTGGTACTCTCACCTCATGCAACACATATCTTCTCATGGATACATTCTTGTTGCTCCTCAGGTACCTGTCATCTGAAAACATGGTTCCTTGTGATTGCACTTTGCTCGGTTGAAGAGCACTCGACCACAAAGGCTTTTCCTTGGTCGAGCCTAGCAGTAATCATAAAAACTTACGTGTTAAATACAAGCCTACGATCCTTCTGACGCTATTTTAATCATGTTAATATGTTGTTTTTTGTAGTTCTACAAGTGGATGCTCATTGCACTCAAGAATGAAGTCAAGACAGGAGCTGAAGTCACAGACTGGCTGTGCACAGGCCTTCAACTAGTGCTCCCAGAGAAGGTGAAACCAGACCTCTCTCAGCTTGCTCTTGCAGGCCATGGGAGGGGCAGTAAGATAGCATTTTCTCTTGCATTAGGCCATGCACCAATCTCACTCACATTCAAGGCCTTACTAGGAATTGACCCTGTTGCCTACCCCAACCCGCCAGCCTGGCCAGAACCTGAAATCCTCACCTACATCCCTCGATCTTTTGATATCACAATCCCCACTGGGGTGATAGGCACTGGCCTTGGCAATCAGACAAAGCGCATGATTCCACCTTTCGCCCCAAATGGGATTAACCATGCAGAGTTCTTCAACGAAAGTAAACCACCTTGTGCCTATTTTCTAGCTAAGAATTATGGTGGATGTGATGTGTTGGACGAATCAAAGGCAGGTTTGGCAGGTTTGGTGTGCAAGAGCGGAAAGGGTTCTAAAGAACTGATGAGAAAGTGTGTTGGGGGAATTGTGGTGGCATTTCTCAAGGCTTATCTGGCAGGTGAAGATGAAGATCTCAAGACCATTGTTGATTCACCAACTATTGCTCCTATAACCCTTGATCCAGTTATTTTTGTTAAGGCATGAAATAGTCATTCCATTATCAAAGTCTTTGCTATTAATTTATCTAAAAAATCAATGAACATTACATTTTGTTGTGTTTAGAATACGGATTACACTATAAAGTCACACTGGCTTAAGGACATGTAGCCCACCTTTCACTGTGTTTCCTCGCTAGAAAGTCATTCAAATTACAAAGTCACAAGACTAGCTACATCATATGATAACCCAAGAATCAAAGTACTTCAACTAGTAGCAGACTTGTGCTCGAATTTCGGAATCATGACCTAACATAAATTATAGAAATTCCACTAAACATCACTTCCTGATGCAAGTATGGACAGATTGGCCTCACACGGCCAGAAATCCCATATTTCACAACCACTTGAAGCTAGCAACTTTGCTACACAGTTTCAAGTTTACAGAATCAGAATCTGCCACAATGAGTGACTTGAAATTCAATTTTGATATGACCTATATTTCCTTAAGGAATACCAGTCTTAATCAGTTAATAATCTCCACACAGATGACAGATCAACTAGTCATCTAGGAACAAGAAACTCTCTTAAGCCTTAATATACCTCAGTCTATAGCATGTCTTGTTTCCTTCACGAAAGTCATTTACTCCCAGTGGATCAGCTAGCTATCCAGCTAAACAGGAGATTGTAAATATGCCATTTCATAAATTCAAAACGATGAACAAAATCAAAATCTCAAAAATAGGCAAATAGATTAATTCAACTTGCCGTACCATTACTCAAGATGATTCATATTTGTAATCCCACTGTTCCATGCTACTCTCTTTCAATAGATGCAACACTTGCTCTACTATTCTAATTGTTTTCAGCATATAAATGATTCGTCCGCACATTTTAGGATGCGA
>CAVNYN010206377.1:0-19376 GCA_963692815.1 Nyctanthes arbor-tristis | reverse complement strand
AAGTATCTACAGAAAGAATGCAAGCGAAACTAACTTATTCCATATGAACTGGTAACGTAATGACTAACACAGCAGCATTTACAATGTAACAGTCTTCATTCTTATCTCCCATTTTTTCCACATGCACACCACTTGAGCATATTAGTCCACTATCCACAACCTCAACATTTGATATTGCTCCACTATTTACATAAGAATGGTCAGAGACACTACCATGAGGAACAGTTACAATGAGAATGCTGAAACTCAAAGTGCGAGATACTAAGGGAAAACTTATTTCATCTTCTCAACATCCAAAAGATGCTGGAGAGGTTGAGGAACTCCCAGCTTAATCTGCAGTTTCATCTGTTCAAAGGAAACACCAGGTATGGACCCTGTTCCCGGAGACGAAGGGTGAACATTTACCTAATATTTTAATTTAAAAAAGGTGGATATCATCGTATGGCAAAGATGAAGGCAAACAAGCAATGTGTAACAGACTACAACAGTAGTACAAAATCCCAAAATGAGGATTAGAGATGCTACCATTTTTGAAAGTATTCAGGAGTTCTTGCAGATAAAAAGGGGAATCTTGTTCAGGCCAGATAACTAACAACTTAACATTTCTCAGATGACAAAAAAGTGAAAAGGGTCAACTTAATTAATGTAATTTTTCTTTATTATTATGCACATAATGTAATATGAAACAAGCACCGTAGATATTGAGGTCTATGCAAAATGATAGTCAATCATGCACATCATACTTCCAAAAATCTGGCCAAATCCAAAGACTGCTTATCCAAGAGTGAGAAAACACTACATTGAGCAGGAAATTGTAACACCCATATAGAAAAAGGGGTTGGAGCAAAACTATTTCTTCAGAACAAAAACAGAACAAAGGTGTTAATACGACATTGTCGTGCATTTTTCCTTTCATCAACCCAGAAAATAAAATAATTCATTCCAATCTATCAAGTCAATTATTTCACAGGGAACCACATAAAACTAATAAAACAAATATAATTGGGGGGTCTAGATTTCACCCAACAACATTCCAAATGTACTATTCAATCGCCACATACGCACACTTAGCGTGCTCAGAGTGGTGAACACGCGATGTTACTAGGTATAATTTGATCAAATTTTATTTTGAAAAAGAAATGGAAAAATAACATGAAACAATGCGTTTTTCCTGTATTTTTTAGGGTTGAATTCATTCTAATAAGCTTTTATCAAACAAGTTAACGGTGATTACCATTTTGGTGAAGACAGCTTGCCATTTCCATGAGACATATAAAGTTATACAAGATCTTGATTAAAGGAAATGCACTGTGCTATAATACAAAACCAAATGAAGAATACATATTATATTTCAACAAACTCATCATTCTCACTACTAGTTTCACCATCGCAATCCAATTCAAACAAGCCGACTGTCTTCATCAGCTCTATTAATCCAGTTATATCTAGGAATAGCAAAGGGGCGGGCTTGGGGCGGGAATGCCTTCCCCCGCCCCATTAAGGAAACCCCACCCTGTACCCGCCCCATACCGGATTGGGGAGGTTTGGGGCGGGTACGAGAAAAATACTCTTTACCTGTCCCGTTAAGAAAATCTTTAAAAAAATTTTAAAAAAAATCTTTAAAAAAATTTAAAACTATATGAAAAAACCATCCAAATTATTATACATCAAGCCTAAATTGGTTTGTCTTGAATTAATTTTTGTTATTTTAAAGAAACTTAAATTTTGAATTAGTATAAAGTTTGCTAGAAATTTAACAAAAAGAAAGTTGAGCAAATCAGTTAAGACATAGTAAGTTATCTTTAAGTGCCAGGATTCAAATCCACATCTTATTACTAGCCTTTCTTCAATACCTAATATTTTTTATAATTAAGAAAAAACAGAAATCAAGTATCGGGTTGGGGCGGCCACTACCCATCCTCGACCCGATAAGAGCTTCAATATCTAATTGTTTTATAATAATTAAAAAAAAAATCAGGTATTAGGTCGGGCCGGCTACTACCCATCCCCGACCCGAAAAGAGTTCGGCCCTGTCCCAATAGTTAACTACCTGGCTCGTTCGGGGGCGAGTCTCTATGGGTATCGGGTTATGGGTATAAAATTGTCATTCTTACTTAGATCCTCTAGATAGGTAGGATGGTTAATAGCTTCAAGTATGAACTCCATCCCCCGCTTTTGATACTCCGTTACTAGCTGAACAACATTAGATTTCCAAAACATTATTGTCTCTTGAGCAGAGAAGATGAAAGATCAACTTCAGAAACAGCAATTTCCAGCATAATAATCACATTTTAAAATCTTTATTCCAACGCAAAACAGTGCAAATAGAACCAAATGGCTAGTGGGAATGCATAAACAAGAAGGATAAGCTCATTGTGATTGGAAAAGATCAAAGAAAGTTAAAGAAAGCTAGGATTGGCATTCCTTTACTGATTTAGGGGCCATTTGCTAAAAAGGCCAATACTTACATTGGTGCTACACGCTGTGCAACTATTTGAGGCATGACACATAAGTGTGATCTGAGAAAATTGCAAGATAGAAACTTGAATCTGATGGGACAGTATCCCAAGAGGCAGGTCGATGCTCGTAGAATCAGTTGAGTTAGCAAATTTGGCTTTGGGAAATATCCTCCACAATTAGAATTGAAAAAAAGCATTAACTATAGATAGGACCATCCAATGAACAAATTCTCAAATTTAAAGAAACTTGCGTCTAACATTGTCAGAAACTGCATAAATTTTGTGCAGAATTTAGCTCAAAACTTACCCACAAGGATGATGCAGGATTCTCGCCAGAAGGTCAACTGCAATTGATGATGCTATAGGAGCAAACCCTGAGGAGTAATAGTACATTACTGATCCAATGTACGATTTGTTGTCGACTGCATAGAGACCAGAATAATCAAAGTCGACAATATAAAGAAAATGAAAAAACAAAAGCTGTGCCAGTCGTTTTTGAATATTACATCAACTGGAGCAACCACATCGTTGCAAAAGTAACAACCCAATTTTTCTATTGTCCTACGATTTTTAAGTGAGACAGCTCCCGCTTGAGCAGATAAAACAGTCGGGCTTCAGCTTTTATGTCATGGTTAGAGCTTAAAGGACAGGTTCCATGATGCATGACTAGGAAACTGCCGAACCCCAGAGCAGCAGTAATGGTGATCTGAAATAAAGCAAACAAATTTTTTAGTGATATTAAATTGTGAAAAACATTTTCCCATCTAAAGTGCAAATGCAAAATGAGATGCCATTATTATACCTGAGAAAAAGTAAAAGAAAGATTTAAAAAAGATTGCATTCAAGCAGCAATGTTGCACAGACACGCACATGATGTAACAGGACACACTAGCACGTGATGTTTCCCATCCCTTCCCCCTCTACACGCCCCACCCAAAAAGAAAAAAGGAATTCGTTTTGTTTGATTTCAAGAAAAATATCTATTTTTTGGCCCAAGGTGGAAAGCATTTTCCATGGAAAACAAAACTCTATTTGATTGGCCCACGAAAATTCGGGTGGAAAATGGCATTTTCGTGGAAAATAATTTCCAGTCATACGCAACCTTAGTATTGTCTTCTAATAATTTCCATTTTTCCCATTTTTTTGCCCTAGAATATTTTCAATGATACTGTTTGGCATCCTCTAAGAAAGTAACAAGGGTCAGCTAAGGCAGTCAAACTTGGGATAATATTGCACATCAAGATCGAAAAGACCAAGCCCGTGACAATGCACCTCAAACTCTACAAGTTTGGGAACAAGTGCAAGAAACCGCATCCTGTAAGTTGCCTCCATTCACTTCTATATATGGGTTTAATTCTCGACTTTTTATTCACCACTTCTTAACACCTTTTGTAGGAGCTCTGTCGGGATTTTGAAATGGGGTCTTTCTGATATGTTGCTAGCTGCAAGTTCTATCACCATTGACTTCTCATATTATCTGAAGACAAACACCATTCTACCATACTATCTGAGGACAAACACCATTCTACTGTTGTTCTTTTAGATAATGCTATTTTCTGCTTTACTATACTAGTGAGGATAAATGAGAATCCAGAAAGCTTTGTACAATTTAGTTCTGAAACGAGAATCCTTAATCTTGAAAGTTGAGAACTGTAGCCATCTAATTTCTCTTGTATCAGTTAGCAAAAAGATATACATCATTAGAATCTATCAACTTGTGTGGGTGCCTATAGTCCTCAATGTCACGCACTTATCGTCCTACACGATAGGTAGTGCATGGCCTTAGCGTCATCCCTCTTTCTGCCCCTCGCGGTATAACACTAAGTCAGCCTTAACCTCTTGGACCAATACTAGTGAACCGTAATCGACAGCCGAACTCACATAATGGCAAGAAAATGTACCCGACATTACCTAGGAACGCAAACGTGCTTTATACACATGACGGCTTGCAACACTTGTGGACTATCAACTCTCTATCACACTCTCTTGTACTCTCCAAACCTCTATCTTACAAATGGGGCCTCTTGCCTCTATTTAAAGCTTCCCCTCCTTGGAACGGACAGTGGAGATCGTCTTGATCCTATGGCTTAGATTAACCCTCTAGAATTATCTACACATATGTACAACATTTTTGAATTGGCCGAAACACTCTAGACCTGACTAGAACCACCCGTTCCAGCCTACCGGCTTCCAGACTGTACGTCTCCTGAATGTTCTACCGTATTTTGGGATGTACCCTTCAAGAACATTCTACACCGTTCTGGTCTTCTGTGGTCCTTCCAGAACATTCCACACCATACTGGGCTTTTTCGATGAGCCCCGGAATACTTTAGAATCCTGACCCAGAGGCACACCCTCTGTACGATTCTAGAGGCTTCTAGCAATATCCGTCCCTGGATCTATCCAGAACGTACTCCTCTAGTACGTCCTTCAAACATCTGGATCTTTTCGCGTCCTTCCAGGTTTGTTGTCCTCGTGACCAGTGTCCTCATATGTGCAAGCACGTCCCACGTTGTGTGGCTCTGTTTCTCCAATTCTTTCTTCGGCCACGCCCGCGTGCCTCTCTTGTTGTGGTCTCACACCCTTTATGCGTTTTGGCTATGCCGCCTTGCTGTGATCCTGGCGGCAGTTCTTCTTGGCCGTGCGCACATGTCCCATGCCATGCGCTTCTGTTACACCGGTTTCTTTCCTTGGTCATGCCCGCGTGCCTCCCTAGATGTCGTCTCACGTACCCTTCGTCCTTCTTAGCCTCGCCCTGTGCAGGGTGTGACATCAAGGACACTATTTTCTTCTTGGGGAGGTAAAGGGTACCCTAGCATTGGAATAGCCATCACCACAGCTTCTGATTCCTGAAAAGAGAGATTAACGACATCAAAAAGGTGATCAAATATGTAAACTCAATCATTAGCTTCGTTTTCTTAGAGACCTTTACTTCTAAGTGGATAACCGTATGGAATCCGTCCACAGGATATATCAAAAAACTCCAACCTATAATATCTAAAGGTCCTCAACCTTGTGTTTCCGTAGGTTTTGGCTGGGATCTCACCTCTAATATAATTACAAGGTATTTAGAATTTGTTGTTCCATTGCTTCTGGAAGAATCAGAAATTGGGTTGAACTGTGATCCGTCAATTTATAGTATTGGAGAGAATTTAACGTTAATCACAATATTTTAGCGTTGTCTTGTTGTAATTTGACAATGGAGGGGTTTGATTATTTCATTAATTGTTGAGGAAAAGAATGTATGGAACAGAATGATTAAAACTTATAATCTTCTGATAGTTTCTCTGGACATGAAGTTTGAGGTACGTTTTACTCCTTTCCCGCAAGATCTCCTCGGTTCTATTAATTCACTATCATATTTCTATAGCGACCTAAAATTTTTTGACAAAATTTCGAGTGCGTTTTTATAAAGTCATTATAATCTTTTGATAAACAAATGTTATGTTATACTCGTGCTCATCTAGTTTAAGCGCTAAATATAAAGTCCAATTTAATTCTAATTGTGACCGATATATTTGGAGCCCAAATCTTGACAGAATATTTTAGTTCAAATTATTTTGACAACTCATCCTTGTAGCTGTGCACTTGGCCCAAATTCTTAGCCCATTAAACCTCCTCTTTCCTCCCACGTGTTACATTCTTTCCATCTTTAACCCAAAAACTGAGAATCACGCTTCCCATATGAACATGCCATGGAATTCCACCATTTTCAGCAAAAATCCTACCATCAGCCTAGGTCACATCCCAATCCCCTATTCATTCCTAAATAGACTAGGTAAATTGATCCCATTTTCCTTTCTCAATTCCCCTACTAACAGTATAAATGGAGATCTCATTCATCACTTTACATCCACCACAAAAGCATGTGACACACTCTCTTCTTGTTTCATTCAAACAGTAAGTAGCTTTACTCCACTGGACTACCAACGGTGTCTGACCACTGGCAAAACGCACCACA
Organism: Nyctanthes arbor-tristis; assembly: GCA_963692815.1. Classification (NCBI taxonomy): domain Eukaryota; kingdom Viridiplantae; phylum Streptophyta; class Magnoliopsida; order Lamiales; family Oleaceae; genus Nyctanthes; species Nyctanthes arbor-tristis. The sequence goes on along the minus strand of CAVNYN010206377.1, from coordinate 12,956 downwards.
TATTGCGAGACAGCACCCTCGGACTGCCCCCCGAGCCGCGACCGCACCCACGAACCGCTACCCCTAGCTGCGACTGCTCTGCCACACCCAAGAACCTTCAAACCCAACTAGCACGACCTGCATTCCCGAACTCATCAACACCCAAACCCACATCCCACCATCGCTCTCTCTTTCCCTCACGCGCACTCTCTCTCCCTCGCCCGTGAACCCCTCTGTTCTCGGACTCCGAATTGGGGGAAAATGATAAGAATTGTCATTTTAAATTAATGATTTTGCACCTCAAGTCCCCTGATTTCAGAAAGTTATAAATCAGTCCCTAATGTTTTAAACTTAGTTATATAAGGATTCCAACTTCTGATTTTACCTTGCATCCCTAAAGTTTATCATTTATCTTTTTAGTCCTAGTCTTGAACTTTTTTAAAATTTTAATTTAGTCCCTAAAGTTTATATTTCTTTTCCATAAAGAATTATTTTTGCAATGCTAAAATAAATTAATTTCTTTTTTGACTAGACGAGATGCGAGTGTAATTAGACGACTTTAAGACTTTGCTTAAACTCAAAAAACTTATTTGAGGTAGGTTCTCTTTTCATAAAAGTTATTATTTAAAATTGCACATTTCTAGTTAGCTTATGTGGCAATTATGTGTATTCAACTGTAATTATGAGAATTAAGCGTTATACATGATATTAATTATGTTATACTAAGAAAGAGAATATTAAATGCATATTAAATACATGAGAACGTGCATCTTGAATGTACGATTTTATCTGAGATTTGAAACACTGTATTTGAGAAATTAATTACATGTTTATGTGTGTACTCGAAGGAAAGGAATACTCATATAAATGTGAAACCGTACGTACTTGACATGATATGATCAAGGCCGGAAGGCAGAGAACTGCCACACATTATGTCCCTTTTGTTTTGCTGAACAAGTTAATTCTTCTTTGAAATATATAAGAGACATATAATGAGTGTGTGGACATTGATTTCTTTAAACCAAATTGAATTTACAAGTACATAAACATATGGACTGGGTTTCTTATCTACAACCTTGGACATGATTATTTGTTGTTTTCTTTTCTTTCTTGGAGAAGTTCATGAAAAAGCAAATCAAACAAGGGTTAATATTATCATATATGGTCACAAAGTTCCTGTAAATACTCGATTCATTAATGACACCATATGACTATGTGCTATGTATGGGAGACGCCACATGACCTTATGACACTATATAATATAGTGTGAGTTCATTTTTAGTTTTATTAACTCAAAATATCTTTTTCAAATGAAATAGTAATTTGTATATCATTGGTGGCTTGGTGCTGGTGGAAATGCAGTCGCATAAATAAAAAATTGACACTTAAAATTCACGGTGGGATTATATATATATATATATATATATATGAGACTCCACGTTAAATATTGACGGGGTCTCATAGAGGTGCTTGATTTGTTAATTTGCAATATCATTTTTTAAGGTAAAATAGTGAAGCGAAGGCAACTCCCATTGTTAGTTTAATTTTTGTTTTTTCACTATATTTTTATTCTCTCAATTTTTTCCCCACTTATATGTTTTTAAAATTAAAGGGATATGTGTTGGGTTCAGTTTAGAGCACTTTCAATCTTTGGGAAAACCTAAATTTTAACGGGTTGGTCTAGTGATTAAAGATTCAATCCTTTACCGGGAATTCCTAAGTTTGAATCCCACGTGTGCCTCCTTTTCAGTCCCTTTGTATCAAGAAAATAGTGTATACAAATGACGGCGAAAAATACTATTTTGAGAGTGGAAAGAGCTATTTGAAGGGCCAAGGTACGCCCAAAATTTAGAGAATTTCCTCTCCAAATTCCAATTCCTAGTCTTACAAATATTATACAAATCAATAATATTACGACATGTATCCAATTTAATTTCATAGCCAAAAAATTATTAATGAAAAACTTGAATTTTGTGGCAAATGAAAAATTAAATTGGAGCAAAATTTATTATCTATGTGTAGTAAAAACAAGTGAAAACAAATGGGATTTCAATTTATACTTTCACGTGCATGTGAAATTCCAAAGTTGCTTAAAAAATGCAAACAGAAACACTAAATCCAATCCACAACCGCTACCATGGTGTCCTCGTATAGATAGCAGTCAGCGCTATCCATTTAAGCATGAATCTCTAACTAGTGCCCATTACCCATATTTCCCTCTTAATTCCCCCTATATATTATCTAAAAATGGGTTTCTACCCCTCCCCCCCCTCACCAAATTTTTTTTTCCCTTATTAACCTTCTTTCCCTAATTTTTCCCCAACAACGGAAGTTCTCTTAGAGGGGGTAATTTCCAGTCCAAAGGAGACGAGGTTCTATTGAGCTCAGGGCAACATTTATTTTACCATCACTACTTTACCTTTTCTTCTTATTGTTTCTCTATTCTTTCTCATCAAGTTATCATGAAGAAAATTAATTTTAGGACCTAAAAGATATTATTCCATTTTTTGTTTGTGAAGAAGTTGTTCCTTCTTAACTTGACCCTAGAGTTGCTATCACGTTTTTCTTCTACCGGATGCCATATGATTAGGACACGTGCCCTTATTCTAGCCGTTGGTTTTTTTTTTTTGGTGATTAATATAAGAGGGTTTTTCCTTTTATTCTCTAGGGTTAACACTTAGATTTTGAGGCCGCCTTCTTCTTCGTTTTGCTTCTCTCTCAAACTAGTCTAGGGTTCTTCTGAGTTTACTCTATGTAGTCTCATGTTCCCTGTAGTGTTCTGTCTCTTGGTGAGGATAGATATGAGTGTAAAGGCTTGTAACCCTCTGAGTTTCAGCCTTAGGATTAAGAGGTTCGTACGAGTGATTTGTAGTGGTGACTTCGGTGTTCTTTGCTGCTGTAACTTTCGATTGTTGCCTAGTCGAATCAAGCGTGAATCCTTCTAGGTATTGCTCAACGGTAGTCTATTCCGGATTCCCCTAAAAAGGATCTGGGATTCTCTTCCGGGCCTTAGGGCCTAAAAGACTTGGTGTTTTTGATTCGGCTTTACTGTTTTCTTGCACATTCTAGCTCAAAATCACTACAGTGGTATCAGAGCATTCTGTAAATTGGGTGGAATGTTCGCGAGATTGAGTAATTCCTTCATATCAAGGGCTACCGGAGTAGTTCCGGATTTGCGAAGGTTATACAGATCTTGCGTGGATCCTTGAAGCGCCGCGTTCGCCTAGGATTCTTGCTTCTGTCTCTCGAAGTTCTACAGAAACCCTACGGTTTCAGCCTGGTACTATCTTTCCAATCTTTTGTGTGTTTTCTTGATATATCCCAGTTTTAATCATTTATTACTCTGAGACCTTCCTTTTTCAAACTTCCTTTGTCTTAGGTCTCTTACGTGGACCCCTGAATCTTAGGGAGAGGGTTTTTTTTTTAAATTTTGGTATATCTTGACTGAATTTGTTTCTTTCAATATGTTTTTGTGATTGGGATTCATGTGATAGTTCTGTGGTTTGGTTTTTGTGAATGTTACTATCTGTCAAGTAATTCATTTCTTTGTGATATCTGTTGTCACTGCTCTCTATGACAACCTCTAAGGTTGAGGTTGAGGTTGAGGTTTGGACTGGCAAAGGGGACTTTAGTCTTTGGCGCTGGAAGTAAGGGCTCTGCTTATGCAGAAGAGATGTGTTGCTGCTATTGACAACTTTTGCCAAGTAGAAATTAGTGCTTACAGAAGGCAAGAACTTGATGAATTAGCATGGAGTACTGTTTTTCTGCATTTATTTGATACTGTACTAAGAAAAGTGGGTGAAACGACTACTACTCTTGCCCTATGGAATAAACTTGAAGAACTGTATTTAACTAGAACCATTCCTAATAAATGTTTTCTGTTAAGACAATTCTTTACTTTCAAGTTTGATGCATCTGTGGATCTTGAGTCTAATCTAGATAAATTTAATAAGCTCACTCAAGACTTATCTCATTGTGAAGAAAAATTTCTGAGGATCAACAGTGTGTTGCCCTTTTAAATGCTGTAGGTGATAAATATAAAGAGGTAAGATATGCCCTTGAATATGGTAGGGAAACCTTGACTACTGATGTTATCATCTCTGCTTTGAGGAATAAAGATTTAGAAATGAGGTCTGAAAAGAATAACTCTCAGGGTGAAGTTCTAATGGCTAAATCTTTTAAACGGGGGTATGCTTCTCAAAATAATCATAAGTCTAAAAAGAGGAGGAACACTGATAAGGGAAAAGACATTGATCTAATCTAAGTCCAAAAATTCTAAGGGCAAGAACAAAAAGTGCTACTATTATAGAAAATATGGGCATTATATTAAACAATGTCTTAAAATGGCTAGTGATCTTAAGGATAAAACTAACCTTGAGAAAGATTCCCCTAGATCCTATAATGTGAAAGAAGATAGATAACACCACTGGTGCTGTTTATGTTACATCTGAATGTAATTCTTTTCTCAATGACTGGATTCTGGATGCAGTCATCATGTTTGTCCTAATAAAAATTGGTCCTCTGATTTTACACTCTTTGATGGGTGTGTGTTGTTGGGCAATAATGAATCATGTAATATCAGTGGTGTAGGTAACATTGTTCTGTAGGTAACATTGTTCATAGGATCAATGAGTATGTTACTGTCATCTTGGAACATGCTAGATATGTGCCTGTGTTACAAAGAAATCTGATTTCCTTAACTGTTAATATGAAAAATGGGAGATGTAAGATCTGACAAAGGGCCTATTGAAATTATAAATATTTTGAAAACCAATGGTCCTTTTCAAATTAAAGCTTTTCTCATACTTGGTTCATGTTTCAATTTGACTTCTGTCTCTAACAAAAACTCATTTTTATGGCACAAAAGACTGTGTCACATCGGTTCTAAATAGATGAAAATTCTTTCAAAAGAAGCTGTTTTAGATAAAAATATTTTCAATGAACCTGTCTTCTGTGAGGACTGTATCTTAGGCAAACAAACTAAACTTCCTTTCCCTGAGGGCATTCATAAGTCAACTGCTGTATTTGATTATATACATGCTGGCCTCTGGGGTCCATCTTCTGTTGCTACAGCTTCTGGTTTTAAGTATTACCTGTTGATTGTGGATGATTTTTCTAGGAAAATTTGGGTTTTCTTATTGAAAACAAAAGATGAAACTTTTCAAAACTTTAAGGACTGGAAACTGTTAGTTGAAAATCAAACCAATAGAAAAATCAAAGTTTTGAAAACTGACAATGGTTTAGAATTTTGTAATATTGCCTTTGATAAATTTTGCAAACAATTTGGTATATTGAGATATAGGACTATTACTTATAAGCCACAACAAAATAGTACAGCAGAAAGAATGAACAGAACTTCATTAAATAAAGTTAGATGTATGCTTTTAAGTTTTGACCTTTCAAACCTATTATGGGGAGAAGCTGTTAAGACAGCTGATTTTCTCATAAATTGGAGTCCTTCAAGGGTTATTGACTTTAAAACCCCTCAGTATAAATGGTCTAATATTCACCCTAATTACTCTATGTTAAAGGTTTTTGGTTGTGCCACCTATGCACATCAAAATCATAGAAAACTTGAACCTAGAGCTGTAAAGTGTGTTTTCCTTAGCTATGGGGAATGAGTAAGATGGTACAAACTATAAAATAAAGAGTCTCAAGGGTTTAAAGTGATAATGAGCAGGGATGTTCGGTTTAAAGAAGATTTAATGCCTTGTCTTGTTTCTATAGGTTCTAATTATGATGACATTAGACACAAAGAGTCTGTATTCTGGAACCTAAATGATCTTAGTGATCAAAGTGAAACAAAAAATGGGAATGCTGACATTCTTGATGAGGTGGAGACTGGTGATACACCACCTGAAGGTGATGTTGTATCTGGAAATCCATCTTCCACTGAAAATCAAACAGATGCTACACATGAGGTATCTTATTCTGATTATCAACTTACTAGAGATAGGGGCAGAAGAAATATAAGGCCTTCTGTTAGATATTTTAATGATGACTATGTATCTCTGTTTGCTTCCTTGATGTTTTAAATGATGAACTTACTTACTACTAATGATGATGATATGAAATCTATTGATTTTGAAGAATGGATTGCTGCTATGAAAGATGAATTGAACTCTCTTTATAAAAATAAAACTGGGATTCTTGTCAAAAAAGCCTTCTAATCAAAGGAACATAGATTGCAAATGGATTTATAAAATCAAGGAAAGTGAACTTGGTACCCAGCATAAAAGGTTTAAAGCTAGGTTAGTTGCTAAAGGTTTCTCACAAAAGGAAGGGGTAGATTATGATGAGATTTTTTCACCCGTTGTGAAATATTCTACTATTAGAGTCTTGCTTGCTCTTGTTGCTCATTATGATTGGGAACTAGAACAATTACATGTTAAAACTGCTTTTCTTAATGGTGAGTTAGGTGAAACCATTTATATGTAACAACCAAAGGGTTTTGAAGTTAAAGGTAAAAATGACTTGGTGTGTTTACTCAAAAGATCCTTATATGGTCTCAAGCAAGCTCCTAGACAATGGTATAGGAGGTTTGAATCTTATATGTTAAGATTAGGTTTTCATAAAAGTAGTTATGATTCTTGCTTGTTCTATGATGGCACTGGTCATCCTGACTCTGTTTATCTACTGTTATATGTTGAAGACATGCTTTTAGCTAGTAATGATTTAAAGAAAACTAACTCTTTAAAGGAAAAGCTAAAAACTGAATTTGAAATGAAAGAATTAGGACCAGCCAGGAGAATTTTAGGTATGTTTATTTCCAGGGATAGAAATCACAATATTCTGGTTCTAAATCAAAGTGATTATATTGCTAAAATTCTTGCTAAATTTGCCATGGAAAATTCAAAGGCTTGTTCTTTACCTCTGGGTTCCCAGTATAAACTGTCATCTAATGATTGTCCCAAAACTCAAGATGAGGTTGATGGAATGTCCAAAATACCTTATGCTAATGTGATTGACTCTGTGATGTTTTTGATGGTCTGTACTAGACCATACTTGGCATATTCTGTTAGTGTTCTTAGCAGATTTATGGCTAATCCTGGTAAACTTCACTGGAAAGCTCTTAAGGGAATGTTGATATATCTAAATGGTAGTAGAGATAATATCTAAATAGTACTAGAGATATTGGCCTTCTCTATACTAGGTGTAAAAATGATATAAGCCTAATAGGCTACTGTGACTTAGGCTTTGCTGGTGATCTGGTTAAGAGGAGAAGCACATCCTCTTATATTTTTACACTTTGTAGCTCTTGTGTGAGCTGGAAATCACAACTACAAAGCTAGTTGCTCTGTCTTCTACAGAGGCAGAATATATTGCTGCTTGTGACTCTGTGAAAGAAGGGTTGTGGATAAGGGGTTTATTGCATGAGCTGAATTTTGTTAAAGACAGTGTAACCATTTATTCTGATAGCCAGAGTGCTATACATCTAAGCAAAAACCCTATGTTTCATGATTGAACCAAACATGTGGATGTTAAATTTCATTTTATTAGGGATGTGGTTGAAAAAGATTTGGTTAAAATTGATAAAATCCCTACTCTTCTGAATCCATCTGATATGGGGACAAAGATGTTGTCTCCTAACAAGTTTAAGGACTGTCAAACGTTACTAAAGATATGCACTCTCTAGAGGTGTACGTCTTAAGTGGTTTTACTTCCTTTATTTTATTTTATTTTTTTTACTAACTTGGTGTTTTCCTTTCGCAGGTACTTTAGAGAAAAAGGATCTATAGGGCCGCTTGATTCCATTACTGACATAATCAGAAAAAACAGCAAGGTAGAGAATGAAAGAGTTGCTATTCCTTCTTAACTTGACCCTAGGGTTGCTATCACTTTTTTCTTCTACTGGGTGCCATCTGATTAGGACACGTGCCCTTATTCTAGCCGCTGTTTTTTTTTTTGGTGATTAATATAAAAGGGTTTTTCTTTTTATTCTCTAGGGTTAACACTTAGATTTGTGAGGCTTCCTTCTTCTTCGTTTTGCTTCTTTCTCAAACTATTCTAGGGTTCTTCCGAGTTTACTCTGTGTAATCTCCTGTTCACTATGGTGTTTTGTCTCTTGGTAAGGATAGATATGATTGTAAAGGCCTGTAACCCTTTGAGTTTCAGCTTTAGGATTGAGATGTTCATACGAGTGATTTGTAGTGGTGACTCTGGTGTTCTTTGCCGCTGTAACTTTTGATTGTTGCCTAGTGGAATCGAGCGCGAATCCCTCTAGGGATTGCTCAACGGTAGTCTATTCCGGATTCCCCTAAAAAGGATTTGGGATTTTCTTCCGGGCCTTAAGGCCTAAAAGACTTGGTGTTTTTGATTCGGCTTTACTGTTTTCTTGCGCATTCTCGCTCAAAATCACTACAATTTGCTATTTGAAATGTCACGTGAAAGGTAATTATTTAGCTGATACTTTATTTTTATTTTTTCTTTTATATAAGCATCTATTGTATTGATGTTCATTGTTAATTTAATTGATGACTCACTTCATTGTGTATTCATGGAAGATATATTATGTACATTATTATTATGTACACAACGATAGTCAAAATGCACGTGCTATGTTCTAAATTCTATATTTTTTGAAAGTTCTTTTTTTTTTTTTAAATATTACAAGGGAATGTTGGGAAGGGTTTAAATGCTGTATATTTACCGTTTTTTAATGAAATTATGTTAGTCTAGTGGAAACCACTAGAAGCATTTAATTATTTGATCCTTTGTGGAGAAATAGATGGGCTTCTTCATTTGTTAGGTACTAATATTGACGAAGTCACAGCAAAAGTCATTGAATTTAGAAATAAATAGCAATTTGAAGACTCATTTCATGGGAGAACCCATCTAAAATATTGCACCTTGTCTACAATCTTCTTAGTTATCTTTTTTTATTTCAAAATTCTAGTAGCGAATTCACTCTAACTTTCTTTCTAGCTTTGACTCTCTTACTCCATGCCATGATAAAATGGAGGAATAAGAAGAATTTCGGATTCCCGTGCACAAAAGGACGGTAGGGAAGGAGAATCGAAAATGATGTAATGAGTCTACTTGAATTTCGTTAGACCACTTGAGTGTTGACCATTTCAATTGAAATTTAATTTTACTTGGTGAGAAGTGTACTTGAATTCTATCAAAACCACCTGAGTGTCAACCATTTCAATTGAAATTTGATTATGCTGGGCTCTTCTATTCTAATAGTTTCTGTCAGGCGCCTTCTCTGATTGGTCAAAATACCACAACCACAAATTGCTAGCACCACTGTCAATTGAATCATTAACTTCAATAAATTTGAGAAGCCATAATTAATTTAGACAATCATTCAGTTATTGATTAATGCCACAATAACAAATTGACGAAACAAAATATTTCATTTACTAATCAGCCTCAAATTCAATGTATAGTGGCTGCTTCCAAATTTGCGTGGAGGATGTCATGTTCATGTAGAAATTTATATAGTATATGCTTCTCTACGTAGATTCCATCAAATTCTTATAGTGGGTTTGGAGGACTTTAGCTAATTAGAAGATTCAATTATAATGCAGTTAATTCATTCGCTTGATTTGACCCTGTAGGCCTCCTCCAAATTTGCTGACTGTAATTTGGTTCTATCCGGAATAATAATTTATTGCTTTGTTTCAATTGTATGGAGGCACTAGTTTCTTGAAAGTTGAAAGAAAGGTTCTATTGCTAGATGGCTACTTGAAAAAAGGTATTTTTTGACTATTATTATAAGGGATTGTAGGGAAGGGGGAATTGAATCCTAGAATAGAGTGTGGAAACGCACACGGATACCATTAGACCACACGGGTCTTGGTACTCGAAAGAAAGTATATATTGGCGTCTTCATATCAAAAAAAAAAATAATAAATAAATAGAAATAAAAATTGGTGTGGGCAAAGCGTGAATAGTGATCAAGGGATAACACCACCAATCTAGATCAATAAACTCTGAGTTAATTGACAAACCTGATGAATGAGAAAACACTCTTAGGAAGTCACACTTGCAAAACAACCAAATGGAAGAATAGAAGCTAATTATAATTTTAGTAGTAAACCCCTAAGATATGTCAGCTTAAAAGACTAGGCCTGGGCATTTCGCGGTTGAAATTGATTGGAACCGATGAACCGGTGGGTTTTTTAGGTCAGAAAAACCTAAAGGTCAAATTGCGGAAGCCGACCGATGATCGCAAAACCCAATGAACTTGACTGAAACTGAAAAACCCTAAAAAACCGACGCGTTGTCAATTTCCCCAACCAACTACTGGTTGACTCAGTTCGATCGGTGTTTGACGCAAAATCGTGGTTTTGTCAGAAAACCGATCTAACCGACACCAGGCTTACTTCAAACACAACACAATTTAATTAATTTTGGACATTAAAATCTAGTTGCAGTCAAATTAGGTTGCTTCTTTATTTCTATTGATCATGATTATCGAGGAAGTAAATTGGCTCAACAAAACACCCGTGGTATAGTGGGAGATACCATTGTTGTTATTCAAATGATGTGGGTGTAGCACCATTAATTGTCTGGTTCCTTTGACTGATGTTGTCACCATGGTAAGAACTTAGAAATTGTATACAAGAAAACTGCTTTAACAGATTTTTGTCCCATTAGAAGAGTCTAAATCGAATCAGTTTGCAAGGGACTTTAACACACCACCAGTCTCTTTCTAAATGATTAGTTTACCAAGAAACAATGCTAGATTCCCTTTCCTATAAATCCCTCCAAATTTTAGTGAAATGAAAATCACCAAGTCCACATTACATTCCCTTTCATTATTCAATTAGAAAACATAGAAAAACATGGCATTTGTAAATCTTTGCAAAAACTTGTTCTTGGTGTTATTTTTTTTCTTAGGAACGTGGAGGTCTCACGGCTCCTCCCGCCTTCTTGAGATGCTGGAAAGACACGAACAATGGATAGCCCAACACGGGCGCATTTACAAGGACGCGAAAGAGAAAGGACTCCGTTTAAAGATATTTAAAGATAACGTAAGACGAATAGAGGCTTTTAATTCGGGCACAAATAAAGGGTACAAACTGAGTGTTAACCAATTCGCAGACATGACTAACGATGAATTTCGAGCACTGCGTACTGGTTATAAGAGAAAGTATCCCAAACTGATGTCTGAATCAGGAGAAAAGCTTTTCAGGCTTGCTAATGTAACTGCCCTACCAGCAGCTATTGATTGGAGAAAGAAAGGTGCAGTTACTCCTGTGAAAGACCAAGGAGATTGTGGTAACATTCTTGTTTGTTTATTTATTTAATTATTTATTTTTAAGTAGAATAAGTTAACAGATTGATATGTTGTTCACTATGTCATTCTCCATGGACAGACACAGACATGAGTTTCGACACATGTCCGACACATTGACACGTGATTTTTAAATAAGTAGGACACTATGCATTGTCGTCACGTTGACTGGATTTTTAATAATTCTTCATTTCTATAGTATGGCTTTAGTTTTATACTTATTATTATATCATTTTTTTTCTTGGTTGAAACATTTTAAGAGTACTTATTTGTCATATATTATATTGATTTCCAGTAAAAAAATATACTATTGTCAAAAGAGAGAAAAAAAATTATTATGGTAGAGTGTTGGAGGAGTGTGCTGACTGCCTACAGAAAAATGACATGGACACGTTGCTCTAGTTGAAGTTTGATCTGTGCAAGAGAGATGCGTGCCAAGTGTGTATTAATTAACAGTTTAATGTTGAAAATGCCATGTCATGTCATGCACCTGGTGTGCATCCATTCTCGTCATTGACAATTTAGTATACAATTATTGTACAGGAAGCTGTTGGGCATTTTCAGCAGTGTCAGCTATGGAAGGAATAAATCAGATCAAAACTAGTAAACTAGTCTCCCTATCTGAGCAAGAGCTAGTTGATTGCGACATAAAAGGGAACGACCAAGGTTGCGACGGGGGCACAATGGATAGTGCATTCCAATTTGTCATACACAACAAAGGCCTAACATCTGAAGCCAACTATCCTTACACCGGATCAGGTGACACATGCAACGCAAAAAAGGGAGCCACCATCGCCGCCAAAATAACAGGATATGAAGATGTACCAGTCAATAATGAGAAAGCTCTATTAAAAGCCGTTGCACGCCAACCAGTATCAGTCGGCATTGATTCTGGTGGATTCGAGTTTCAGTTTTATTCGAGTGGCATCTTCACGGGGCCATGTGGGACGATGCTAGACCATGGTGTTACCGCTGTTGGATATGGTACGACTAGTGATGATACTAAGTATTGGCTTGTTAAGAATTCGTGGGGTACTAAATGGGGGGAGAAGGGTTATATAAGGATGAAAAGGGATGTGGCTGTTAAGGAAGGACTGTGTGGTATTGCAATGGAGGCTTCTTATCCTACATCCTAAAATTACCGTCGCATTTTATTTTATATGCTATTGTATTCAACTATTTGTTTATGGGGTGTGCTTTTGAACCCTAAGTTGTCTAGTTAAACTATGTGCGTGTACTTTTGTATTTAGGTTGTGCAATCTCTCAACTATATTGACACAGGAGATCAAGGCCTTTTGAAATGGGCTCGTATTTGTCATGGAAAGTGGGCCGGATTTCAATAGTTGCAAAACACCTTTTATGTTTCATTTTAGCACTTAAGATGAAAACATGTTTTAAGCTTTCTTTTCTTTTATATTAGATACTGTACATGAATGTTGGGGTAGTTTTTCAGAATACAAAATAGAACCGCTTCTTCCTGCTTCTTCCTGCGTGAATTGGGAGTTCATCTGCTTCCTTGTGATTTTCGTGGATTTGGCTCGAAGAAGTCCAATTCCTCTTTCCTTCCTAGACTTCCTACGTCAAATTGGTATCAGAGCCCATGGCGATTTCCATGGACTGATGGCTGGTTTTGGTAGAAGAAGTTGCCGTGTCGGTGTCGAAGAACACGATGCACAGGTCCTATGGACATCTGTGACCGATTTTGGGCAACAACCCAGCCGATGGGATGAAT
>CAVNYN010206376.1:0-22162 GCA_963692815.1 Nyctanthes arbor-tristis | reverse complement strand
AGAGAGAGAGAGAGGCTGCGTCAAAGGTGAATTTATATAATTGGAATGTCACAATCACAAGTGGCTGCATCAAAGGGTGAATTTATATAATTGGAATGTCACAATCACAAGTAACAATTCTATATAATTTGGCTGTTTGTGGGACACGCTTTATAATAAGTCGCACTCAATGTCACCCCAAGAATGTTGCCCAAGTCAAATCCATTGTCGATCGGTTCTTTGGGCAATATACTTACCAAATGGGTTACCAAATCCACTTTGTTTGACAACACTCGTAATAATTAAGGACTTCTCTTTCTTGTTCAGCTGAAAGTTTCTAGTATCATCTCATCTCTTCTCACCCGTAAATATAAGATGACACAATAGAGATATATATATATATATATATATATTGAATTTTTATTAAGTCATACCATATGCTTACCATAATAAAATCAGCCAACGAGATTACAAAATTTTTATCATATTGGATCTGAAATTGGTCAATTAATACATTGTGTTGAACTGTCTAATCATTAACATATATATACAAAAATGTAATCTTAAGAAATTCTATCTATACCGGAATTTTGATTGAAAAAAAAAAATCAACGAGTAATGTTATTTAGCATTATTGGTACTTGACACTATATCAAATAGACTAAATGATAAGAGCATCCACATTGGTACTGTTAATGAATTTATTAAAAGAATTTGTTTTGGTGAGTTTTTAACTTTGTTGTTAACTTTAACAACAATTTTAACATTTCGTTAGAATTTAATATTTTTGAAATTTTCTTTTTTATTTATTTAATAAAGTTTGACTAATAATTTTTGATAATAATGTGGCCCACTTTGTCTTGAGTGAATTTTAATAATTTTGCTTAACACAACTACTATGAAACTGTAATGGTTGTTAAATTTGACTTACATGTGTGGTATTTAACAATAATTTAAAATATATTTTTTGCTTTTGTGGATTAATTTAACATCATCAATGTGGATACTCTAAGTTAAATAAAATGGGTTTTTTATTAAATATTTAATTTCACGCATCATTCAATACTATATTGATTATCACATAAATTAGTACCACCACTATTAGTGCTATATCACATTATTCAAAATCAATATATGTATGTGCTATGAATAAGACTATCTCACATTAATTATTATTTATTTATTATTATTATACATTAGCCAAACTTTTGACAAGAAGGATCCAAGTTGTGAACCACAATGTGTTAGTTGCCTAGAACTCTAGAAGATTAGGATTTAGGACTTTCACCGGAAATATTTATTTTATTTTAAATAAATCATCAAGACTAGTCAAATATATATGATTGCTTGCACGTGGAATTTGATATGGCGTGCTCTTCCACTCCTTTAATTTTTTATTTTTTTGTTATATACGTATATACATATTCGTGTTATTTAATTTCTACTTATTTAAAACATGTTTTGATAATACGCATTCTAGATATAATTTCACTAATAATATTTATTTATAATTGGAATCAGTATAATTGAACTCGAGTCTCTTTAAATATTTGAGTGTTCAACCACTACAATACTTTTCAAATCACAATCATAACATTTATTTGTCCAATCGTTATATTATTACAAGGAAAGATTTTATAGTATAAAAAACTAAAATAAACATCCACACACTTGATCTTGAGATCGATCAAAATAAATACAATGCCATCTTCTAGCAAATTTTTGATATGCAACATTGAATATAATCTATTAGCATGCTAAGCACACTTTTAAATTTTAGGTTTGGTTAAGTTTATAAAGTGAATTTATAAAGAGAATTTATAAGGAGTGAAAATGAGTTGTGGAGATTTAATTAAAATTTAAAATGTGTGGTGCTTGTTGAGTAGTTGTCAAATCAATGATAGGTGAATTTACATGTTATACGATATGTCCTACTTAATTGAACACTTCACGAAAAACAAATAGCATGGATTTGTAGTTTGTATTTGTATAATGAATAAAATGATAATAAGTCGTGTCTTAATTAAATAATAAAGTGTATGTATAAACGCTACACGTCAAAAGTACCACATTATAATTCGAGTCAAGTTTTTTATTTTTCATTTTATTTTATGCAAAAAAAAAAGAATGGATAATAGAAATGTCAAAATGTTTGGTTAATAATAATAACAATAATAATCAGTAATTTTATTTTGCTTAAATGTTTGATACATATACACGTATGTATAATAATATACCTGTGTGGTCAAAATAAAATTTTTCATAATAATAATAATAATAATGTCAGGAAGGAGGGCAAAAAATCCTACCATAAATAAAGTCGTTTCTATCTGAAAATAGTCTTTCCATTTTCAGTGCGTTACTGTTATTTCCAACATTTAAATATCAGTGATGATCTCCGTCGATTTGAATAACTGACTCCGCCCCGAGTTGACTCAGTAACCACCACGAATGGCGGGGCAGATCACGATAGAGTCGACTATAGGGGTGGCGGCGGCGTCTTTGACCCGTCAGCAACCGCTGCTAACGACGGCGATTACGTCCTCACCGAAGATGAAGGACGTAAGTCATCAGAAGGATAAGAACGGCGGCGAAGGGAGCCGCCGGGGAAGCAGAATCGGGGAGACGGCGGGAGAGTGCGCCGCCGTGTGCTGCTGTTGCCCATGCGCCATGATGCACCTACTGATCCTGGCGATATATAGGCTCCCCACGGGGCTCTGCAAGAAGGCATGGAGAGTAAAGAAGACGAAGAGATTACTCAAGAAGAGGAGGAAAAATTCGTGGTTCGAGGAAACGGAAAATCAGCGGAAAATTGGAAGGAGAACAAGTGTGAATACGTTCGGATTCGATTCTGATTACGATGACGAAGATGATGAATCGAGTGAAAGCGAAGATTTCAGAAACAGTGAGAAAAACGACGCCGTTGATTGGGATACGGAGATGTGGAATCGATTTCACGACGCTGGATTCTGGAGAAGTGCTTCTCAAAGGGGTGAAAATGATCATTGATTTCCCAATTGATTTTTCTGCAGAAAACACCACCTACTCAATTCACATTTCTCCAGGTACGAATCTGAGATCGAACAACTGAAAGTAATGAGCACTCCCTTCCTGCCTTCTTCAGTGTCATTATTTGTATTCAGATTCGGATTGTGGATTCTTTCTTCAGCAACAAATCCATGAGGAATCAAAGTTGATGCATTGCAATAATTGCAGATTTTTTGAGTAATGGAATTGTCATTTGTGGGTGTTGGTGGAAAGAGTTTGGTTGAAGATTTGATGAAGTGTGTAAAATGGCTTGATTTGTCCAATTGTGCATTGATAATGTGTATAGAATTTGAGAAAGGAAATACAAATTGCCTTTTTTGGATTTTCTTGTGAATTGTCTTTCTCCCTTTTGAATAAAATTGAGCCAAAAAAAATCGTTCATAATACTTATTGAGAATAAAGCTTTCTATCAGTGTAGTGTTGTCTGTCTCTTGCCCTTTCTTTTCAGAATCAAGTTTGATCAAACTCCTTTTAAAAAATAAATAAATATATAAATAAAATAAAGGGGTTTGATCAAATTTAATCAGTCACAATTTTCATCGCTCTCGTCTTGTAATTAGTAATCCAAAAAGCGCTAAAAGTTTATTCACTGTCAGGACCTCGAAACCAATAATGTTCTCATACCCTCAAAGGGAGCTGCCTGTTTAAATCGGTACAAACAAGGTATAAACACTGTGTGAAACTGAAAGTCCAAGTGGCTTGCAACATATGACCTCTCTACACAGAGGGCGTCAGAATGCTTATGTATCACAAATTTCAAAAATTGTTTTCCGTAATTAATTTCAAAAATTGTTTTTGAAGATTTTCAGGTGTGAAATTGGATTTTCAAAATTGATTTGGGTAAACTGAAGCTCTGTAACATCTATAGGGGTTAAAAAGAAATTTTATTTATTTTTATTTTTCAGAAAAAAAAAGTTTTATTTTTGGTTATGGACTATAACCTTAAATTTAAAAGATCTCTTGTTTGGTTTATCAAGCGAACAATAGAGGCATATATATTTAGCTATATGAAAATTTTCACACATCTTACAAATGTATTGCACTTGTTGTGTGAGTGCATCGATGCACTATATATACCTACAAATTATTTGTCTAATATAAAATGCTGGAAAAATTTTATAAGTAATGACGGGTGTAATCAATTTCTATTTTGCATGTTAGCCCATCTATTTGGAATGAGGCACCTTCATTTTTTATGGCCTCTCTTATGTATGATTCTATTGAAGAGCAATAAATTTCCCATTTCAAAAAAAAAAAAAAAAAAAAAAAAAAAAAAAAAAAAAGAGCTTGGTTTCAAGTGTTAAAATGACTTTATACATAGTCAAGTTCAAATTACTCAGTTCTTCAAATTACATATTTTACATCTCATTCACACATACACGTAACAATTTTATATGACAAGTTTGATTTTGACATTTCCAAAACTATAGGAAATTAAGAAGAATATTTATTTTTATTTTTAATATTTATCACTATTCCAAGATCTTGTATGATTTGGTAAGATATATTCCTAATCACACACAAATTTCTTGAATGACCTTTGCTTAGTGAAAGAATATTTCCAGAAAATTGGACTTAAAAATTAACAATAATTATTCTTGATGATATGTTATTGAAATCATGAAGGATTTGGTATCAAGTTTTCCATCGTGAATAATTGAAGAATAGGTAAGTGATGCCACGTGTTGCTACTGTAGCTAGTGGAGGACAAACCAACAGTGCTTTTACTTTCTGTGCCCTGTGTTCAGAATCAGTCATCACCGCTAGATTTTTAATTATTACTAGTGCGGTACGCACGTTGCGCGTGTTTTAGTTTAACATTTGATTCAATCCGTATGGATTCAATAGTTGATTGTGTTTGTTATATGCATAAGAATGTTCAAGTTTATGCAACTCCAATATTCAAGTAAATTGCTAAAGGTGCATATAGTGATGAAAAAATCACAATGGAGAAACATCATAGTATCTACTAATAATAAGCTAAAGCCACCCCAACCCAAAAACCAACCAACACCCCCCAAAAAAATCTCATAATAAGGTAGAATAAAGTTTCTTTTATGAATAACATAAGAGCACAAAAGAGTGGTGAACACTAATAGTACAAATGTTCAGTGGAGTAAATAGTCTTCAATTATCAATGCCAAATACATGGTGAGCATAACTACTAAGTCTCCCGTCACCTTCACGTGTGCTCTTCCGATCTAGTGAGAATGTCATCAACAGAAAGTAGCAAGATATGGGGAAAATAAGAATTAGTGTATTGATGACAAATATATAGGCCATGAAAGAGAATAAGAGCTGAACTTAAAAGGAAAGGGGGCATCATCACTATTTGTATTGGTAGGATTGTTGTACGCAACTAATGCCATTATTTTTTATGAATAAATATGACCTAGTCATCTTAATGGCATTTCAATGGAATTGAGAGAGAGAGAGAGAGAGAGAGAGAGAGAGACCAGTGATCTCAAATTAGAGAGAGAGAGAGAGAGAGACCAGTGATCTCAAATTAAACAAAGTAACTGATATTAAACTCTTCTCATTGGATTTGATCAACTGAAAGTGTAAAACACTACATTGAAGTTCCATCAAATACACCCTCTACCATCAGATCATTAGTTGAAAAAGTGTGATGATAAATCAAAAAATTAACAAACAATTTCAATCCATCAAGTGATTTCATAAAATAAATTTTCAACAAATCTAAAACCCTTAATCAAGAATCTACACAGTATCAACAAGAAAGCAAAGAACCAAATTATACAATATTTATGCTATTTTATTTGATTTAATCAAAGCATGCAACTTAATAAAGAGAAAAAAATGGGTTATTAAAAAAAAAAGGTGAAAAATAAAAAAGAGTGCCCACAGTCGAAGAATTTCTTGTTGATAGTGGGTAGTACAATTGTCTTCTTTCGATATCTTAACTTGTCCTATGCAAACTCCATTTCACCTTTCCCACCCACAAGGGAACGTTGTTGGAAGAAGCAAATCCTGACCTTATGATTGTGAAATTGTGAATAAAGTTCCACTTAGGGAAAATTTGCTTGCCTCAGCTTTCCAGTTGACCTTATCGTAGGATTAAGCTTCACATTCCTCTAATTGCGAAAAATGTTAGTGCTATACTAATCTTAGTCCTAAAGTATATGGCTACTAAAAAACCAACAACCAGTAGAAAATTATTTTTAGAATTCTGTCCCACTACCAATAAAAAACTGATCTTTAACATATCAGACTTTTGGACTGAAAACTTTTACGCAACTAATTTATCATTGACAGGAATTAGATAAAAGCTCTACATATTCAGAGAAAGGGGAAGAGAGAAGAAGCGTGGCCTAAAAAGAAGTAAAAATTATTGCTGACGGACATACCTTTTTGCCATTGCGGGATTACCTTTCTCAGATTGGTCCTGAATGTTAAATAAAGATTTAGTTCAGTTATACTAGAAAAGAAGGAAACAAGCAAAAAAGAGGTGAGAGAACAGAAGTTACAAAAAGAACGTGGTTAATTGGAAAGCAATAACAACAAGAACAATATAAAGATCCAACATGCCAAGAGAGCCTCAATATACTTAGTAAGCAGAGAACACAAAGATATTTGACTGTCATAGACATCAATTAATCGCCTTAGATAAAGGTTATAGTTTAGCCATATGCAATACAAGTAACGGACAAAATTCTCACATATTTGATTTAAAAGAAAAGCAACAGGAATCCACTAATCAAGTGAGATTCCTTTGAAGAACTTACAGATCCCCAAATTTGAGGTTGGGTTTATAAAAACTTTACAAGATAACTGAACGCAAATGAATATGCAACAAAATATGAATGATTTTATTTTCTTCTAATCCATTTCTTAGCAGTTAGCACACCAAACAACAAGCAAATAGGAGAGAAAAAAATCAAATATAAAAGAAAAATTCTCTGCCAAAATCCAAACTTTCAACTCATCTACATTAGAGAAAATGGAAAAATCAAACATATTCAAATATTTAATTTGCATGCAATACATAAATATATCTGCAAATAATGCAATTACTTGTGGAATCCAATTAATCAATAGAAGACCAATGCTAAATATTAGCTCCAACTAGCTCGATTAGAGGAATTTGATCATCGTATATTTCCGTCAACTTAGGGGAAAAGCAAAATGGCACACCAATTTTAATTAAAATCATGCTGGATCTCGATTGGATGCAAATTTGACTGAACACATAAATCCAGTAAATTAACATTCTTAACTCTAGTTAATTATCAAAAGAACATAAAAATAGACGAAGCTGAAATCACAATAAGCAACACCATTCTTATCACGAGAGACATAGTTACATTGATTTACCGCCACATTCTTCAAGCAACCTTATAATTCCACATTCTTTATTTAAACAGATTTCACAGTGTGGACTTTTGGATAAACAGGAGGCACTGAACGGTCCAACTCTTTTTAATTAATGGAGTGCAAGGCCAAACTAATGTGACCTAACTTAGATACATGAGAAAATTAACCATACTGTCAACATTGACGTATTGCCAATCATGAAATATAGCAAAATCACACATTTAAAGATACCAAAAATCTTGATATGTTAGCACTTGGCTTGCTAAAGGTAAAGAGCATGTAGAACCATTTATAAACATGAAAAGGTAGATATTATTTTACAAACAAATGAACAAGCAATGAAGCTGAAAACATATTTTCAAACAGAGCCATAAAAGTTCAGACGAGATCTCATATGCAGAATTCAACAACCAATTAAAAAAGAAAAAAAATTGACGTTTTCTAACAACTAAAAACTAACAGATAAAAAAACCTCTTAAAAGCCACGTACATAAAGCCATGCCTTAATTATACAATAAATTCACTAATCATGTGATAACAAAGACGAATCACTTGAAGAACTCATAGATGCCCAATTTTGATGCCAGGTTTGCATAACCCAAAAAAGTGGGCTAGTTTCCCCTAATTTTCTGAGCCGATTGTGACACTGATACGTGCAAGATAGTGGACTAGAAAACAACTTGATTTTGAACATCACCGAAATGAACCAAAAAACAGCCAGGTATCAATGACAAAAAAGGTTAACAGAAACCAAAATCCAAGATTGAAAGAAAAAGAAAGGAAACACCAAAAAGAATAGTTAGATAAAGAAGAAGACTCGGGAGAACGCTCGAGAGAGAGATAGAGATCGTGGCGCAAGAGAACATAGGGCAAATGAGCTCACCTGATAATTGCATTATTTATTTTTCTGGGGTAAAATGGAGAAAGGACAAAAGGGCCAAAAACTACGCCGTTTAGGTGCAACCGTACAAAGATGAAAAACGACGCCGTTTTCCATTACTGTTATAGAGAACAGTGATTTCTTCTTCTCTCTTTTATAGTATAGTATAACAATATTCAACAAAAATTACTCATTCTGAGGTTTCATTCTTCGTTTTCTGCAATCTTTGATCTCCTGTGTGGCCGGCTTGCCTTTCTTGATTACCCATAAAATAGAACTGTCCCATATTTAAGGTAATTTTCATTTCTGTTTGCGTTTGTTAATCCGATGTGTTCCAGTTACTGGGGTTTTGCCCTCTTTTTTTTTTTTTTTTTAATGAATGTCCTTCTTGTTATGAATTTGCTCCTGGGATTCTTGTAATATTTGATTTTTCTATTCTCTTGATGGTGTCGGCGAGCTACTCCAACAGGTTCCCATTCTTTTGGGTGCACATTGAATTTGGGATAAAGGTTGATTATTTCTAGTTCTGAATTTCGAGATTACTGTAGTAGTTATTGGAGAAAGTGATTATACTTACGCAATTTTTGTTTTTTAATTTTTAATTTTACTGGCTCGAGTTGTTGAACAGTTCACAACTAATCTTGTTTTGTTTCTAATTTCTGTATGCTTTCTTTTTATTCTAATCGCGGGCATCTGGTTGGTTTTGGTTCTGTGAAACTTACTGCTTTTGAGCCTTTGGTTTGCTTTAAATTGTCTGCTGAATATAATTGTGCCAAATGTGAAATCTATCAAGTCGTATATATTTTTCTTTATGGAATTCTGTGGTCTGTATCATAGGTTTCAATATTTTTAAGAGATGGAAGAGGAGAAGGTGTCTGAGAACCATTTGACATCGGCTGCTGCTTTCGTGGAAGGGGGAATCCAGGAAGCATGTGATGATGCTTGCAGCATATGTCTTGAAGCATTTTGCGAAAGTGATCCCTCAACAGTATGTATTGGACTTTGTTGCGCAATAACTGTGGATTTAGATTGATCTCCCATCAATTTAGTTGCACCTTTTCATTTGCAGATGACGAATTGCAAGCATGAGTTTCATCTTCAGTGCATCCTTGAATGGTACGAAAATTAATTTCAAACGGAAAATTTGTTGGTTTATTGATGTGCTACAATCACTACATGTCCCTGTAGATTTAGTAAGATGAGAAGTTACATGATTTTGTGGCATGTGAGTCAACAATCATCATACATTATCTTAGTTGTCTTTTTTCGCTGATACAATTATAGTTAATGAATGGATCTGCTGATCCTCGTAGGATCAACCATGTTACTGGCTTTCAGTTATAGAACATAATCAATCATAACTGCTTAACCAATATCTATGGCTATGGCTGAAATATGTTTTTGGACAAATACATGCTGTGATACATGACATGATAGAGACACGAGGGCATGATAAGATTTACAAGTGTTTTGACAAACTTGGCAGTTGGCTGGCACATGATGCTTGGTTCAGCCCCTTAACCGGTATGAATTCTATAGAACATTGGTACAAAACTTAGGCCTGAATTATAACCATCAGAATATAACATGTCATTTGCCAATATTAGATATGAAGATAATTAGATAAGGACAGAGTTTGGCTTGGTGCTTATTACAATTATATTCGTTTCTTATTTTGTCCAGCCTAATATGGCTATATTCTCATCTTTTACACCCTATCTATTATGTGTATTTTATTCTTTAGAAAGTCGATATGCATTAACATAAAAGTATGTAAGGTGTAATCTAATAATTGATCTGTACTATTAACTTTTGTATCTTATCAGGAATTTTGGATATGTCAGTACCATAGAATCTCATTATTTCTTCTGTTCATTTCATTAAACACATTCTATGCTATGCTTTACTTCCTCGTAAGCTTCTCAATCACTTCCTAGTAATGGTCAAACCTATATGGCTATATGCCTTAAACAAAATAATAACTTTATGAGACGACGTGGTTTTATATATCTAACTATGATGCGCATACTCTCTACTTTTGAAGAAGTGCTTGTGTTGGACACTCGGCATGGGATAAGGGCATGGGATCTTTCTAGGATTCCTTTAAGTCAAAAGAAAATTCTTTATATCATACAAATCAAGAGAAGAAGATGCTTTGCATCCACAAGAATGCATGTAAAGGGTGTGAATGAAATAGATTTTGCGAAAAGTGATTTTTTTGGGAGAACGTGTGGTTAAAAAGTAATATGAGGAATTGTGAAAAATGTTTTTTTTAAAGAATGTGTGGTTGAAAATGAATTGGCACAAAAATCGAGAAGAATTGATTTTCGCAAAACCAATTCCATACACATACAAAATTATCAGAACATAAATTTTCAAAGTCACTTTTAAGTTTATATAAAATGAATTCGTGTATGCTTTTTTTTTTTTTTTTGGCTCTAAAATATGAACCCCTTTTACTCATATCTCGCTATCCTAGATTTCAAGGAAAGAAGAATCGACTCCTAGGTACACAGTTGTCCTAACGCTCATACCTGAGTCCAAGCACATAGACGGCTACTACTATTTTCCTCGTTCCCACGGGTAAATGGACGTCCATTGTACTATGTCTATTTTTAACTAAAATATAAAGCCTTTGGATTTCAAAGTGTTCTGAAGTTCTGACCTTTGTTATAGTAAGTCCTTACCCGATCTCCGAAGCTATTCAACGTGAAAAAGTTACCAAGAAACATCATCCTTAAGATCCGGGCTAAAGCGGGAAGACAATGGAACCTTGACAAAAGCCTAAAATTATCTGCTATTAACGCCACTATGTTAAACACTTGTGACTTCTCTATTCTATTTATTTTTCTGATGTTGATACATCCTCTAGGAATTCTTTTAACACCTTTTATCACCGTATTATATAGCATTTTTCTAAATTGGTAGAAACTAGATGCAAATCTAGATTCTTATTATCTGTATTTCCATACGAGCCCCCTCTAAGTATAAGTCAATAAGTGGAGAATGGGATACCCAAAAGCGGGTAGAGATAGGAGAAGCAAAGGCTATTGTTCCACCCATCGAGCCTGTTAGATCGCCCTTGGTGAGTAAAAAAAAGTAGATAGCCTGTATTTTGCTGGAAGGGATGCTGGAAGCGATATCTCATTTTGTAGAGACCACTATCAGTGGGGCTCTAGTATTTTCCTCTTAGGGATGAATTCCTTCTGAGGAGAGTTTTCTTTGACTCCTTACCTTTGTTTCCTCTCAGTTTCAGTAGGATATAAAATTCATAGGGTGAGACTTCTGCCTAAATGGAGATCTCATTCTCTAAAGACAAGGAGTATAGAGCCTCCAGGGCAGTCTTCTTGCACATATGCATTTCGAGAAATACGAAAGGGATTCTGATGCCTTCATATATTGACTAAATGCAAGTTGAAAGTGACGTGTGTGCTTATGACTTGTAATAAAGATTAGTATATTAGTCAGTTGTCCTAATCTTTTTATACTCAGGTATCAGAGAGATCATTTTTCAGATAGAAATTTGCGTTATCATGACCCTCCCTTTTTCAATTGCTTCCTGTGGAGGTCTGTATAACTTGTTAAGGGTAAGACTACTCATTTCGCTATAAAATTATAGGTGTCAGAGAAGCCCACAATGCCCAATGTGTTGGCAGTCCATTAGCTTGAAGGATCCCAGTAGGTAAGCTAAGCTGACCTTACCATGATTGCCAATTTGCCGAACTATTTCTTCTCTGTGTTTTAAGTCCAAAAGAGATCTAACCATGTCCTTAATTGCCAGCCAAGAATTGCTTGATGCCGTGGAGCATGAGAGAAATATGCGGATGAATCCACCTAGAAACACTGCTTTATTTCATCACCCCACCCTGGGAGATTTTGAATTACAGCATGTTCGTGATCTCTTCCTAATGTTTATAAATATTGCTTTTCTTCTTCACTTCTGATTTGGTGACCTCATTTTGAATATCTGATGGCTAGATCTAGTCATAAACTATACTCTTTGACTTGTGTTGCAGTTGCCCGTCAGTGCAAGTGATTCTGAACTTGAAGAACGCATTATTCAACACTTAGCTGCTGCTGCTGCAATGGGAAGGGCTCGACAGCTTGCCAGGAGGGAAGGGCAGAGAAATAGGTCTTCAGCTCAAGGTCGCCCTCAATTTCTGTTGTTCTCTAGTAATGCGAATCCAACTTCTGCTTCTGCGCCTCAGAGAGGTGCCGCTGGACCACTTCCTGCTGTCATGATAGCTAACCCAAATTCACCATTTATTACTGTTGGAGAAGATTCTACACAGCTCATAACACGTCCACCAGTTTCCCAGGCTGACCACTTAACTACTACAGAATTGAGTTCAGTTGCCGTTGCAAACCAACTTGCAACTTCCTCGAGCAATGGGTACCTATATCTCTTGATCTTGATTTATGTTTCTTAAATACTCCTTTCGAGGTATTATTTATGAGTTAAGTTTGCTGTTTATTGCAGCTTATTTTTGTTGTTGCCATGTAGGAGATCTCCTGCTCGGACTCCCCCCAGTAGTCAAGATAGAGCTGGACCATCAGATTTTCAGTCGTTCTCGGAGTCTTTGAAGTCTCGACTAAGTGCATTATCAGTAAGGTACCACGAAACCGAGTTCATGTTATCTACTCTAGTCCTACTGTTACTGTCATATTATTATGTTTCCCGGATGTACCAAATTCTGGCTTCCAGTGTAGTAAGTTGAAGTGTGTGCCTGCTTTTCACCTTTCAACAAGTTCAATGAGAATAAGAATAAAAAGTTGAAGGCCTAATGCGGACATGACGTCTGAGTACTCAACCAAAATACTTGCAGAAACTTAAAACTCCCGAAAAGAGTAACTATCTTAGGGTAGAGTAAATTCTCTTGATGAGCTTGTTGATGTGCACATATTTCATTTTTATTACTCTTGTTTTCAGATACAAAGAGTCTATAACAAAGAGCACAAGAGGTTGGAAGGAAAGATTGTTTTCTCGCAACAGTCCAACACCTGACCCGGGCACCCAAGTTCCTAGAGAGGTTGGCACGGGTGTTCCAGCTGTATCGCGCATGATGGATTATCTTGAAATAGCAGAAGATGGTAGGACCGACATGGCCTCGGCATCAAATAATCTAGATGATAGCACCAGTCCGAATGCAATGGAACGCAGAGCAGAAGGAATGGGTGGAAGTTCTTCTTTGACAAGGGATATAACACAATCTCCTTGTGCTGCCAGTTCTGTATCAAATTAAGTGCTGATCCAGCAATTTAATCAAACACATCTTGTTTCCATAAGATGGTGAGTTCATTGTGTTCTGTATCGTCTCTTAAGGGTTTAACATGTTACGTTTTTTTTTTTGTTTACTTTTGTTGCCAAATTTGGTGTATGGACAATTTTGGGGTTATCCAATGCTGAACGTAGCACATGGATCACTGAGGTCCAGTTAGGGATTAGAAGTTGACTAATTAACGGGGTGAAAGGACATCTTGTCATTCCTTGAATTGCTCGAAGAATTTCTTGGTGGTTTTCATTTGAATTATTCTTGTGATGTTTTCTTAACAGCACATGATGGTGACGGTGATTGTCTCATTGTTTTTGTCTTACCAGATGAATGAAGTTCCTTTCAGTGCCGTGATGACCTTTGGAATTAGTGTTGTGGTATCTGAAAAATACTACTATGCAATAAGAGAGTGGTGCCCATCAGTTGGACCTATAATGGTATGGATAGGAATGCTGCTGCTGTACATTCTTCTTTAATTCTTATTTATTTACAAATGTTCCTAGTTTGTGACCATGTTATTGGAATTGAAATCGCAAAATGTCACGTTAAACACAGAAAAGTGTCCCAGATTCAATTCGAAAATCTGTCATGAGATTTGTTTACTTGCTGCTGCATGATATTTGCTGTTTACTCCTTTAATAATGAAAATGTCGAATCTTGTGATATTTGTTGTTATTTGTATGTGGTTGATTTTGATGCAACACCTAAGAATCGAGTTGAGAAACAGTTACATGACACTAGTATCATATAATCGGGGTGTTTGATATCGCATACTGTGTCTTTTTCTGATTCAAACATAGAAGAATTATATAAAACTTATTTGCTTCTTTTTCGTCTTTTTCGTTTTCTGTTTTCTGGAGCAGTGCCTACCTATTTTACCCCTAATTCATCTCGTCAATTGTCTATTTTATCTCTATCCAGATCCTTTTTTTTTTTTTTCCCTTTTTTTCCTTTGTTCATACGTACTGTGAGATCTGAACTATTGCATGCTTTCCCCTCTGAACTATTGTTGTTAATCTCCCATTTTTAATGCTGCTTTTTAGTTTTTTATTTCTTACTTTTCTCAAAATTGGACAAGATTTTTAACTATAGATGCAAAAGTTGGACTCAGGTGGATTCCGTTTTCTCACAATTTCTTACTTTCATTGTGTGTTTCGTTGATATTTTCTTTCTTCATATGGGTACAATCTTCTCAAGCTAGAAATTTTCTCAAGCTTTTTATGTGCTTTTGTCTAGGTCACTTGTCTGCAAGTTAAAATTACCTTGTCAATTTCTGTGATATATTGCCTTGTATTAGTTTCTCATATATCTTCGACCATTGAATCATTGAGAAGAAAATATTGCATCCTTATCTCTTCGACCGAGTCATCCGACTCTAAATGTCATTGAAAGAAGATAGTTTGGTGAGTTAATTATAAGTAGGATCAGATCAAACTAAGCGTACCTGAAGTAGATTTGTAGAAATGAAAATTCAGGAGTATGCTATATTTGAACCTGCCCTTTTGGATTGCTTCTTCTGCTGCTTCTCTGTTCTCAAAATCATTCACCTTTATGGCACATTTGATTCTATGGAAATACTTATTTTCAAATTACTATGTGAATTCATGGAGAATCACACAAAAATACATTTGCAACTCAAGCCATTTTGCCATTCAACAAAGAAGAGGAAGTGCAAATTCATATTATCTTGCACTTATAGTGGTACATGAAAAATACACATGCTTAGATTTACATCCTATGCCAGAAAACATAATTTACATTAGTATTTGTATTTAGAATAAACAATGTAGAAAACATAATCATTAGTATTTGTATTTAGAATAAACAATGTAGAAAAATTTTTTTTTTCCACGAGAGACGGAGCCTTTCAGATAAAGCTAAGGAAATATCTTATGATGTCTTTTAAGTACCACTTGGTTCAAACTATCCTCATGCTCAGACAAGTGTGATAACGGTGTACAAAAAAAAAATGAAAAAGAAGAAAATTGCAAGTAAATTTTTTTGAAGATTGTTGCTCCTTTTTAGTTGAATACAATTTGTAGTGAATAGCTTCTATTTTTTTATATTACTTTCTTTTTTTTATGCTTTCTATTCTTTTACAGCTACACATTGAGATTGCGCTGCCTCCATTGTCAATTGAGTGGATTTCATAGCTGGTTGTGTGATTTTATAGTTATATGTTAATAGTTTATCAGAAGTACACCTATAAAGCAGTTCTAAAAATAATTCATTGAATTTGAAAATTAAGGAGCGAACAATAATAAAAGTTAATCATCAAGGATAATGCCAAGCAAGAATATCCATGAAACTTTACATAATCTAATACGTAAAAGATTTGATAGGAAATACATTAAGTTAAATCACATAGATCAAGTAACTAAGTCACTTAATGATAGCTAACGACAAAACTATATGAACTGAAGAATACAAGAAAAAAAAAATTAAGCCTTCATAAACATAATTGGAAGGGCCTACTTTTCTTCCATACATTTTGTGAGACCTACAAATGCCATAAACTTATCATTTCTATCTATTGATAAGATAAGGTGATTATAATCACTTCTAGACATCCCTTCTTTTTTTAATAAAAAATTGATGGTTTTTGTAGGAAACACATCGTGCCAAAAATTAACTCGAGGCCTCTTATTCATCAAAACTCTCAATATTCAGTATACCTTTCACTTAGTTCAAATTATCGGATTGGAGGATTCTTAAAATGTTTTAAGAAGAATGTAGATATATACCGTTAGTCAAGCAACCATACAATATTCCCTTAATTTAATGTAATGCCAAGGAACTTGTTTTAATTATTATGTTTCCAAAATTTTTATCAGGCGTTTACAACTAAAGTAAGCAAGAAAAAGTTCACTTGGGTGAAACGTAAGCAGAACAAAATATTTCAACTAATGAGAGTAAAATCTGGTAAACTATGTTTTGCTTTTACTACATTACATGTAAGACTACTATGACTACACAAAAAATTTTTTCACTTAAACAAATGGCCGGACTTTTCAAATTTTATGTCGTCAGCTTACCTTCCGTTGTCCCTAGATCTCATTGATATCTCCATTGTCATCATACTTTCTTTTCTAAAATCAAAAAAGCAAAATTAAAGACTTTTTAATCGATGATTCATCTTATTCATGTTTGGCTAAGTCCGGAGAAGGTGAAAGCTAGAGAACTTTTTCCCATTACTGATTTGAATAGGTTACCTTATTTTGACTTTTAGCCGACAAGTTTTTATCTTTATTAAAATTACTATTAACTTAATGAGAATATAATCAAAAAATTGTGCTAATTGAGAAAAGATGAAGGATAAAAAATTTCTTTATAATCAGGCTGCAAGGGTACATCTTGTAATTGATTTGTAGATTAAAACTCTAAACAAGGCAATCAACTGTGTTGATGCTGAGATCAACACTATGATTTTGTCCTCTTTCGGGCCAGCTTGTAGCCCCTTCAAGGGTTTGTGAATTTCCCGGAGGAAATCTCGTCCCCAGGAAATCAAACCTGTGACCTTAGCTTTGTAAGGTTCTTGGGGCATTCCCTGGTACCACTTGGGCCCAAAGAGGACAAAATCGTAGTGTTAATCTCAGCATCAACAAACTGCACCAAAATAGTATTAAACATAGATACAGAAAGGATCTCCATTGCAAACAAAATAGTATTAAATAGAGATAGAAAAAGGATATCCATAGCAAACATATACCTAAAATGAAGAAGTAGACACTGATTGCCTAGTTTTATAACTTTTATTGGAAGTAGCATTGCACATCAAAGGAATTGAATTACATAAAAACTCTTCAGTATTATTTTTTTACTCATCCAACTTTTAATGTGA
This sequence comes from Nyctanthes arbor-tristis, assembly GCA_963692815.1. NCBI lineage: Eukaryota > Viridiplantae > Streptophyta > Magnoliopsida > Lamiales > Oleaceae > Nyctanthes > Nyctanthes arbor-tristis. Next base: position 4,806 of record CAVNYN010206376.1, on the reverse strand, counting down.
ACTGGTAGTGGATGCACTAACACATCAGAAACATAATGAATAGTTGGCCGAGAATGTGGATTAGAATGCAGACATTTAGTTGTAAGTTTAACAATGCACATCAAATTCTCCCATTCTTCTCGAGTGGGGTACTCAATTCGTGGATCTAACAAATCGTTCAATTGAAAATCAAAATCTCCATGGGATGAAGTTGTTATGTATTGAACGTATTCACCAGGATGTTTTCCTTTGATCACTTCCAATGTTAGCACGCTGAAGCTATACACATCACATTTTTCAGTCACCTTCATCGTTTATGCAAATTCTGTCCAATAAACCAAGGATTTACACAATCAAAATGATATCCAAATATTTCTTTGAATGAAATATAAGAAAAAGAAATATTATTTGGTGCGACATATCCATTTGTGCCTACAAGAGCGCTCATGTTAGACGAGTCACATTTTAGAAACTTGGCAGTGCCAAAATCAGAAATATGGGCCTTATACTGTGAATCAAGCAAAATGTTTTTGCTTGATATGTCTTGATGAGCAATTGGAGGCAAACAACTGTGATGGATGTAAGATAGAGCATGAGTTACGCCCTTCAAGATATTAACCCTTCTGGTCCAATCCAATTTCTTGGCTTCTTCATCTATGCATAGAGTTTTGAACAAACTCCCCCGGTCAAGGTACTTATAGACCAAAAAAGAGTGCTGGGTATTTGAGCAAAAACCATAAAGTTCCACAATGTTCATGCGCCTGATTTCTATCAAGGCTTTTATTTCAGTTAGGAAGTGATTAAAGTGTGCCACTTCACAGGAAGATAATCTAGGTTGAGTTTACCTATTTTAGGTGGAATGATATCAAAAAGCTGGTTTGCATGGAGATCAATGTAATGAAGTTTTGGAAGAGCTGAGAATAGGAATTTATGAAGGGTAGCATGAATACTTGCATTGTCGAGGAAGAGGCTATCAACACTTCCATTGACGCACAAAACTCCATACCAATTGCAAGGACTGGAACTTGCGTTTGTATGGCTAGAAAAATTGGTGGATTCAAGAATCACGTAGTTGATATCGAATTGCTCTGATATTTAAAACTGGCTTTCCATTCTAGTAGAGCATTTGCTTCTGCAATAGAAGCATAAGTTGGTTTAACATAAAGAAATAAGAGTAATGATAGGATCAAGAAAATTGAGAAAATCGAGCGTTTTGGCATGATTTCTGAACTGGAATGTTGGTTTGTATTTTGATAAACTATGGTCCAATTACACTCTTATTTATAGACGCGTAACTTCTGAAAGACAAACTGACACGTAAACTTGGATAAAATTTTTTTAAAAGTTACTAGGACATCAAGTCTAAGCACTCAATTCTCAAGACTTTTGAAGTCAATGAACGTCTTATTGGTGGGGCTACATAAATAAATGGAAGCACAAGTCAATGAGAGTCTTATTGGTGGGGCTAAGGAAATAAATGGAAGCATAAGTGGTGGTTTTCATCATTTTTGAATATCTCTGTTAATTTCAATGAGATGCGATCGTTAACAATTACTTATTACAATTATGAACAATTACACATAGAGTAATACTATTTATCTATACTGTAGTTAGTATTACTAAATTGAAGGACTGGTGGAAATTCATAAATACATGGACATTGATTTATTCAAGGGCTAATAAGGAAATTACAACTAGACTGGAGACTGACCGTTAGTCTAGATAAATAACATTATTCTTAAAGATAACCCATGAAGTCGCATTATTTGTGTGTTTGCATTCGAAGTTCAATTGGAAGAGATAAAAAAGAGGACAAAAATGCACCGTTCAATTCTTTGACCAAAAGACATGACCGGTCCGTCCCAACTCTACAAAAAACTCATGGTAACACTAGGGGAAGAAATAGCCTCATCTTTGTGTTTTTTAAGGTTTATTTCCACTTTTTTGTAATCATATATTGCATCACTAAAATTTTCCATGAAAGTTGCATTGCCGTGGTTTGACATGCGAAAAGTGGAAAAGTGTTTTCAGTGTTCTTAGTGTTTAGAGTCAAGAAAATTGCGAGTATTTTGGCATGGTTTTTGAACTGGGAAATTGGTATTTTAATCTAACTATGATGCTATGATACTATGATTTAGAGAAGTATTACTTGGAAATGTAGACTAATGAATAAAATTAGACGGGATTTTTCTTTGCTTTTAGTGGCTTAGCAATATCAATCACTTCAAAGCATCGATATTTATGGGCCAAAAAAATGGCAATCAACTACCACTAACGGCATAACTCCCCATGTACTTTTGGCCTATTAGAAGACTTCTGAAGTCAATGTGCGTCTTCTTTGGGCGCCCGGGTTGGGGGTTGTGGGGGGGGGGGGGCCCCAAATTAGGAAGCTTATAAAAATTTTGGATAAAAGAATTTATGATTTGAATGTGTGTCAAACTTTTGTATTATCTTTGTTAACATGGATGGATACACAATAACAAATATTTTCTTACTAAAAAAAAAAACTCAAATTTGACGAGTCACATTTCAGAAATTTGCCAAAATCTAATTTATGAGTATCAAACAGTGAATCAGGTCGAATGTTGTTGCTCAAAGGAGTCTCCTGTATATCGTTCATCAATTAGACAATCACAATTGTGACTGAACTACACACAACCAGTCTTGTAATTATTATCAACGTGTTCAAATTTCATTTAATTTGTCATTATGCTAAGCATCAAGAGAAGTCTATATGCATATATAGCTACAAGATCTCTAGTGAGGAAATTTCTCTGATCTCTAGACTTAAATAGTTACCGCTCAAAGTTTAAGTAATGCATGCATTTACTGAATGTCTGCCAAGTTTCTTGATGTTGGACCAGTCAAGGGAAAGGTCAAGGCGTTCTAAGCATGCCAGTGATGCATATTCTTCAGGTATATCCCCAGAAAATTGGTTTTCACTTTTCATGGGTAACATATCATGATCTACTAAGTTTTCATAGTTCAAGGAAATAAAATATAATCGTCTTATCATCATAGATGATCCATCACTATGGACCAAGTTACAAAAAGGGAGGATCTTGGATGATCAAGCAGAACCAAATTTTAAAGAAAAAAAAAAAAAAAAAAGAAAGGCAGAACGATCAAGATTCATATAAAGACAATTTAAATGATAAAAGAAAGCGGGGAAAATCTCAATGAATCTTGACTGACCAGATGGGAGGGGCTAACAAATTTATTTAAGAGAAAAAGATAGAGAGACAAGACCTGTAAAGGCTTTTTGGAGTTGCTCACATTCTTCGGCAACCGCAGGAAACTGAGCCGGAACACAGAGAGTCGACATTGTTGCTGTGAGAGTGAGAATGAGAGAATATATATTTAAAGAAAAAAAGGAAAAGAAAAAATACATGAAAAATGAAAACTGGGATCATTTGTCTAAATCTCGTAGAAGACTCAAGTTCTACTTGCATGAAATTTCTCCATGCGATACTGATGCAGTTTTAAGTGTTGAATGTATTCTTTGATCAATTCCACTGATAGTGGCTTGATATGTCTCAATAAAGAGCTCATTTAGGGGCACTAATTGGCCAGAGAACTGGTCAAGTTTCTCAAATTTCCCAAAGAAAAGGAAATAGTCCTTCAAGTTTGTTAATGTGCATCGACAGGTTATTTAAGGACACTACTTGGCCTATTTCTGTTGTATTTTCGTTCATTGATAAATAAGAGTCCAGATTTGCTGTCCCGAAAACCCGTCCCCAATGCTGTCCCACCAGTAAAAAGAGTCCACATCATCACAAGATTCCATGTCACCGAAGCTGCTTAATTAACGAAGAAAAAGTCTGTAATGTTAATTTCACCCCCCTCTCTTTTCATTACTAGCAGCAACACCGATTCACCCCCACCCGTTCTGGCTTCTCTCTCTTCATTACCAGCAGCAACACCGATTCACCCCCTCTCTTCATTACCAGCAGCAACACCGATTCACCCCCACCCGTTCTGGCTTCTCTCTCTTCATTACCAGCAGCGACACCGATTCACCCCCACCCGTTCCGACTGGACAATTTTCGATTGACTTCAACCCATTATGACACTGGCATTGATATTAACTCCGACCTATTTAGTGGTCAATGATAAGTGAATTTGTAACTCAAATTAAAAAAATTAACTAATATTTAATCAGGTTACAATGTCGAATTTCAGGTTTTTTTTTTTTTTTTTGGTCTTCATTTGTGCTTTGATTATGCAAATCAGCGCATTTGTAGATTTGGAATAAATGTTGGATTTACACTAGATTTCAGTTTTTGATATTATGGATTTCAATTTCCAATATTTGTGAGTTTCTTGAATCAAAGCAATGAACAGGGAAGCAAATATGATGAATCCACAAAAGCTCCAGTAGAATGGTGTGGAATTCAATATCGTCTCAAGGTGTCAAAATGGATTGCAGTCACCGAGTCGGTCAAAAATTGTCTTGCGGTTGGACACCGGAGAGAGAGAGAGAGAGAAGGGGCAGGAATTGATTTGAGATTAATAGAAACTTTTTTCCATTAATTAGATCCGTCTGATGACATATAATCTCATAGTAACGTGGACTCTTTTTTATTGGACGGACAGCCTTAGGGACAGGTTTTCGGGACAGCAGATCTGGACTCGATAAATAAACGAGTTTGGAGAGTTCAGGTGGAATTATGCCAAAAAAACTAGGATGCTATGGAACTTTGATTTATAAGATACATAGTTTGGAAAGAGAAACTAGGATTCATCCTTTTCGGCTTTTCGTATCAGAAGGAAATAAAGAAAACACAGAAAATAAAACACCCCCCCCCCCCAAACCCCAACCCCCTC
>CAVNYN010206373.1:0-35652 GCA_963692815.1 Nyctanthes arbor-tristis | reverse complement strand
TGTTGCCTGCATTGATGCACGCCACGTGTATTTCAAATACATTTGGTGTGCATCAATGCATGCCACATGGGGTAGGAGGTGCTGTAACAGCACCTCCGAGAGGTGCTTGAAGATTTTAAATATCTAGATATAGATATAGATATAGATATAGATCGTAAAATGAATTCAAAGGATTTTTTAATTAATTTCACCCCAAATCAAAAAATGACGTCAATAATGACATCAGTAGTTTATGCGGGAAAATATGATTAGACTTCTTTTGTTTTAGATATATATAGATAGATAATAACAGATATAGGTAGAGATCATAAAATGAATTCAAAGGATTTTTTTTAATTAATTTCACTCCAAATCAAAAAAATGACATCAGTAACGACATCAGCAGTTTAGGCGGGAAAATATAGTTATACTTCTTTTGATTTAAATATATATACAAATATAGATATAGATATATAGAGTACTGTCGAGTATTTTTATTGTGGATGCATTGATACTCTTCTTAGTCTGAATGAGGGATCATAAACTTTGGTTAACCACGGAGGATCATTAAAGTTTTATTCACATTTAAGTTGTATTTACTGCTTAGGAGGAAGACTTTCTGGTGGCACATGTAGAGGCGGAATGAAGTTCTATAGCGATCTCATAGACGAACTTGTGGCAGCAGATTTGACTCAATTACACAACATCTTTTTTGTGGGGGAAAAACAACAACAAAATTTAAAATTTTATTTTTTTTAAAAAGCAAATTTATTACTATTATTTATTTATTTGTATTCATTCATCTCCTTTTGGGTTGTGGTGGGGCTGGCGCAGAGATTGAACCATGTGCAACGCTCTTTCACTGGGATACTCCCTAGTGTCTGGAAAGAGAATAGCAAGGCTTCCTATGTGACAAAATTGTGTAGGTGCATAATCTATGTCTTGCCTCAACTGGCATGATTTTTCCAGAATATTCAAAAGATTCATCCAGTGTATTATGTTCTCAATATATGATATAGGGAAGATTGCCGTGAATATGCTGAGGTTTGCTTCTGGGAATTCGGTGATTGGGTAAAAACGTGGATCACACTAAACGAGCCATTGTCCTATTGTGTTCAAGGATATATGAAGGGCGGATTCCCATCAAATCACGGTGCTCATCCAAAAAGTGAAAGCGAGCAATTGAAGCTTGCCCTTATCCACAGAATTTCGCCTACATTTACAATTTTTCAGGGAACTTCTATCTTAGAACAAAGACTTACGTTTCAAAAGGGAAATCCTGGAACAGAACCATATAGAGTGGCACACCATTTGATCCTTTGTCATGCACATGCAGTCGATATATATAGGAAAAAATATCAAGTAATTAATTTCCACATATTTGTTTATTTCTTCATCTGTTTAGTTAGTTATAATTTGAAGATATTCATCGTAATGTAATACTATTCTCTATATACTATTTACAAGAAAGTCAAGGAGGCAAGATAGGCATGTCTAATAGATGTATCTTTTATGAGCCTCTTATGGGCTCTCAAGAAGATAGAGATGTTGCAAGAAGGGCAATCGATTTTAATATGGGACGGTAAGTAACTTAAATATATCTAGCAAAAGTCAGCCAAGATGTGTGTGTGTACATGTGTGTTTGTGTGAGAGAACATATTATTCAAATCAATTTATAAACTTTTATCCCCTTTTTCCTCATCAATGTTGATGGTTTGTGGAACCACAAATAACTGGTGACTACCCTAAAAAATGAGAAATCTCATTGGGGATCGTCTCCCGAGATTTAATGAAGTAGAAAGGAAGCTGGTGCGAGGATCGTATGACTTTATAGGCATAAACAATGACACCACTAATTATGCCTACAACAACAACGAAATGCATTTAAGTCGGCGTCCTAGTTACCTCCGAGACAGCCGAACTCATCTTACACGTAAGTCAGTGGTATAATAATTTGTAAAATATATAAAAACCATCAAAACTAGTTTCGACGGTAAATTTTTTTGTTATTTACTTCACATATTTTCGCAACATGTTATTGCACATTGAATTATTATGTACACTTATAATTGCATTCGACCTTAGTGGTTACATGATTATACTAATTATTTTATTGTTTTTCTAGACGAACTTGGCAATAAAAACTTGGTCCACAGGCTGGTTCAGGCTGGTTGTTTTTCATTCCATGGGGAATTTACAAGCTTATAAAGTTTATAGCAGACACATATTACGGTCCGGTTATTTATGTTACTCAGAATGGTAGACAATTTTGTTTAACTTGATGTAGTTTACCACTGATAGTCTATTCAACTGTGACTTTTAATTTTGTAAGACTTTTAATGCATGGATCAGAGAAAAGAAACCAAGCATTGGAAAAGCTTTGGCGGACCAATACAGGATTCATTATCACCAACACTATTTGTATTATGTTCAAAAAGCAATAAGGTTACTTTATGTCCTTAATTAGTTTAATATTTGTCGTCGAAATTAATTCTGCTGTGCTTAGGGTTTTTGCGGATGTGGACAAAGCACGACTACCAAAAGACTCTGCTATATGGTGGTAGAAGTTCCTGACCAAGAAGCCCGATGGAACTCTATTGAAGAATGAAGCTGATGGTTCTGAAGAACGTCGCAAAAGGAGTAGAAATTAACAACCGAAACTATTTCTCTGTGTGTGTTCCTGTGTTGAATAATAAATGCATGTTGCATGCTTGCAGTTGTTCCTTTTATGTTCTTTGTTTTCTTTTCCATTTCTTGTAATATTTAGAACTGCCATGTTTCAAGTTCCACTTACTCGTTTTGTTCTTGAGTTGTTTGTTCTAATTCGTGAAATAAAATATCTGAGACGCGGTGTGTTCTTTTGTTTTTGTTTAATATTAATATTAGTACTTCTTGCGTCTCAATTACTATGTTCTATTTGGGGATGCAATTTGTCATGATCTTTGTGACTTATTTCATGCCTAATTAAAGAAAATTGATGTATATGCTTTAGATAGTATCTTGGAGAGCGAATTTGGCCTTATATTACATATTATATATGTGTGTGTGTGTGTGTGTAATTGGAAAAATTGGTAAAACTGGTTAGAGAAATATAAAAACATTGCACACTTTGTTTACCTCCATACTCTGAAAAAGGCTTTCAGAACATATAGTTTGAGCAAAGAAATAGGAAAATAAATATCGCCGATACGATGGAAAGAAAAAGTATCATCATTGGCTTAATTAAGAAAAACAATTCTCCTGCAAAGAAAAATAGAATTTTATGCCCGTATACTAAATTTTTTTTCGGTCTCATAAATTTTTGTATACAAGTTTGTTATAGAAAATTAGTCGAAAAAGAAACCATTTTTTTTTTTTGGTAAAAGAGTATTGCATTCAACGAATAAGAAACAATTCATTACAAAAGGGTTAATATCAAGGAATAAATGATATAAAAGATTTCTCTGTCCTCGGGAGGCGGTCAAGATGTTTCATTTGTCAATTTTCGGGGTAAATATCAAAGATTAAATGAACTTCAAGGCAAGATTTCGCTATCTTTTAAGGGATGTTTCTCCTCACTCAATGTCTGTTTGATTCAAACTTTAACGATTTGATCAAACCAAGTAAAGCTCTCAAATTTATAAACTAATGATGCTGGAGGAAGAAGAAGAGAAAGATGAAAGAAAGTTGAATAAATTTTGGATGTATCTGCTTCAAACGGAGTCCAGCAAAATATATAGAAATGAAGGGGTGTGTTCGAATAGACGCAGTAAACAAAAGCAGGGTTGGCAAACCATTTGTGAGAAAAATAAAAAAATCCAAAATAAATTATGAAAAATCCAACAATTTCACAAAGGTTAATCCTCTTCTTTTCTTGTCTTTCGTCACTTTCCTTTTAGGAACTCTTTGTTGAATTCTTTCGTCATTGACAGTAGAGCAAGGTGCCATGTTTGAAAAAGAAAAAGAGAAGGGAGAAAAAAGAGAATAAATGTATATTTGAAGATGGCAATTTGGAAAAGATAATAAGAGTCCGATGCTTACATCCTATTCTTCTGATTTCCCATGGTTAGGAGATTTGCATCAGCGAGGACATCCTCATTTTCAACACCCTCTTCAAATTTGAAAGTTCGTAAATCTAAGGCAATTTCATGTTCTTGATGAGAAATGGTGGGTGTCTTATTGAATTTTTCAACCATTGATTTGTGAAGGGAAAAGTATGCCCATCGGAGCGCTTACAGAGGAAATGTCATTTCTAACCACTGCAGGAAGAAAGGCTTCCAGTGGTATTGAGCCGTCTACTTTTGTTCAAGGTTTTCTTATGACCTAACGCAGTGTAACATTTGGATTCCTTTGGCGAATTTCTTTTCGAGAAGCAATCGAAATATGGTAAGTGAATGAGGAACGGTTTGAACGTGGCAAATAAAGAGGGAATAATACACGAATCTCTAGGTGTTAGGAACCAATTGCCAAGGGCTAGTTGATAGAAAGTTAAAAGCCCAATGATCATGGGATGCAGAGGAAATCGTATATCGACTTTAAGATAGTTAGGATAGATTGCACTTTCGCTATCCCCAATTGAGTTGATAGTGTTAGTATCTGGATGGGTTCTAAAGTCCTAGCCTTTGGCCGTGGTGCAGTTCTGAAGAACATTGGTTACTTGCCTAGGATTTAATTTCAAATGATCTAACGGCTTATCCCACAACAGTCTAAGGGAAAAAGAAGCATGGGGTTGGTTACAAGGTAGAAATCTTCAGACACGCACGAATGAAGAAACTGGGGCGGCAACACTAGCAAAACCAAATAGCAATCTTTTCAATCCTAAAGCCTAAGTGCTATACTTTTCCTCATAATTAAATCAAGTCATAAAAGTACTACACAGAATGAAAGGAAAAGAGGGATTGGGGATCCTTGAAACGAAAATTGTAATACCCACCAAAATGGTTAATTCTATTTACTACTTAAATGATATAAGGGTTGGGAATTCTAACACTAACTTATCAGGCTTAGAGAAGAGGCAGCTAAGAGCAATAAGATCTGGGAAATGAGTGTTGCAATTGATGTGTAGTGTATATGAGATTTTGCATGAAAAGCGATCTGAATTCTACTTTTCTTTCCTTACAATCAAGACTTACAACCTTCTGGTTTTGACACTCATTTCACATCATTATAGTTTCTCTTTATAATTCATTACAAATAATAAGAATCAAACAACCACTAAATCGCATCTAATGTGCTCTCTCTTAGATCAAGAAATATTGTCTGGTCAATAGTAGGGGGCTTATGATATATAAAATGAAGGGTATAATCGATAAGAACAATAAGAGACATGAGCTTTATATGAAGACGGATTAGGTCATTCCATCCACACTTGACGACATTGCCTTCTCCGACTTGGAGACGCTATCACTCAGTTGGTCTAGCAGTTTTATGATGATAAAAGCGGTAGTTATAAGGAACGAAAGAACCTCGTGCTACTCTGATCTCAGTACAATTGAAGTCCTTCGGATCATTAGGACGTGTTCTGTCTTCATTTGAACCTTCTAGTGACGAGTCTTCCCTGGATGCATCTTGATCGTAAGTCTGTTCCTTCTTATGATTCCGAATGAGTCCTTTTCCTTGGACTCCCAATGATAATCTCTGTTGGTTTTTGCCTGGTAGGAAATTTTCTGAGTGTCTCAACTTTCTATTTACCCTTCTAGGTGTCCTCTCTTTTCTTCTTTTTTTCCCAAAAGAATTTCTCAATCTTTCTCTTTAGCCTCATATTCACTCTTGTCTGATTTATTATTCAATTTTTTTGACTTCTGCTCTCTGTTCGGATCGGATGAGTCCCCCTCTGATGAGTCCGATACTAACTTGTCAGAATTGTGAGATTTTCCTTCCTCAGATTTCTCCTTCGTAGAATGTGAAGAGGATTTATCTTGTTCTGCAAACTCTTTGGCTAGAGACTTCTACTATTCTTCCTCAATAGATTGCTATTGCACTTGATCTGGTTCCTCACACTGTTGATTTTCACCAACTTTATTAGTTTTTTCATGATCCCTAGCGATTGACAGTAAAATATCTTGAATATTTAGGCTTCTAGTACTGGCGGTGCTTGATTTTGCTATTGAACAACCAGCGGCTCCGGCTGAATTGGATTTTCCAATTGCGGTTGCTGGTTTTCATCTGCAAGTGGGTTATGAACCTCTGCTTGGAGCAATACCATTACCCAAAGAGGATCGATTTGGTATGGAACTTCCACTGGTTTCCCAGGTGATGGTTTCAGTGACGGATCCATCTGATCTTGTATTTTGACTACTCTTTTGGTTGCACTAGACAATCAATTTGAGCCCGACTCACCGTCATTCCTGAGATTTGCAACAGACCCTTTGAAGTTCTGCCTCGTTGACCACCACGTCCACATCTCTCCCTGCCTCACGTACGAGTTTCGGTAGTATTCTTTCTGGCCATATTTTCTGTGAAAGATTTTCGAAAGAAACACAAGAATATTCGAAAAGATTTGGAGAATAATTAGAGCAATTTTTGAGAAAGAAAACATTGCAGTTAGGGTTTGAAGAGAAAGAGAAAACTTTACATAAATAGAGGGAAACTGAAAAAATTCAGATGTTGGTTTTAAATATTTGCCCTTTAGAAATTTTAAAAACTATACGTGTGGTTTACTTGTAATGCTGTAATTGTAAGCTCAGCTAGATGCATCTGGCTTGACACATTAACTAAAGTAAGAGATGCATCTAAGCTAATGCACGTATGCAAACATATGCAAATGATATAATACCAACATTAATTTAATTAAGTACTGAATACCTTCCAAGATACTTATTGAAGTTCGCACCTTGAATTATTTTGCCAACTAAACTGTTCTCAATAGAAGGAAGTTATTTTTAAATGGTTTTTATTTTGAATTTATCTTTTTATGGTCAATCCTGACTACCTCATGAGGACCTGGTTTATTGAGCCTTATGAATGATACATAAGAAGACCGTTCATCATCTAAACAACTCTTATATAATGAATACAGCTTTTAAGTCCTCGGCTTGCTCGACTTTTTCTATAATCTTGAGCATTGTCTTATAAGGTAAAGGAAGTTGCATGCACTCAAAGACTTTGTTGATTGGTAGCTTTTCCTCTTACAGACTCTACCCATTAGGCATTATTAGTCATATGTAGTACCAAAGAATGTAGATACTGACTATAGGTCTGCATCAAAATTATAACCCTCAATCTGTAACCCCTTATAGTGCAAAGCACGAGGACATATCTATTCATCTTTTATACAGTTTATCTTTATGGAATAAGAAGAACAAGTTTTGACTGATCTCTTTAGGATGCGTCCTCATCTGATATATTGCACATATATAAGTGATTTGAATAATATATACATGAGTGACACACAAATCATACAATAATATGAAAAATGCAAAAAAAAATAAAAACTCTGTTTTTCTGAATTTTTTTCCTTTTTTCAATTTTTTTTATGATTATGCAATGCAGTTTTTCATTATGTTGAGCCTATTTAGGCTATATGCAAATACTAATATATTTTCTTAGGCTTTCAAACTTAGATGTATCCAATGCTTTAGTAAACAGATATGTAATCCTCTCTCTAAACATACTATAAAGGAGTTACTTTTTGTTCAACCAACTTTCCGATAAAATGATGTCTTATATCAATATGCTTAGTCCTAGAGTATTGAACTAGATTTTTTGAAATGTTTATAGCAGTTCTGTTATCACAGAAAACAGTTGCCCGTTCTTGAGAAATTCCATAGTCCTTTAACATATGTTTCATCCAAAGAAGTTGTGTGCAACAACTTCCTGCAACTATATACTCTGCTTCTGCTGTGGACAGTGAAATAGAATCTTGCTTTTTGCTCATCCAGGCAACTAGGTTGTTTCCCATATAGAAACATCCCCTGAAGTAATCTTTCTGTCATCAACATTCTCCGTCAAATCTGCATCTAAATATCCAGCAAGATTAGCATTGGTATCCTTAGAAAACCATATGTCATACTCTGTTATTCCACTGACATATCTGATTATCCTTTAAACCACAGCTAGATGTGTCTCTCTCGGCTTTGACTGATATCTTGCACGTATCCCTACGCTAAAGGATATATCTGGCCTGCTTACTGTCAGATAGAGTAAACTCCCAATTATGCTACGATATAAAGTAGGATCAATCTCCTTTGCTTAATCATCTTTTGTCAATTTCATATTGGTAACCATTAGAGTTCTCATCAATTTATCATCTTCCAAACCAAATTTCTTGGCCAGATTTTTAGCGTACTTAGTTTGAGAGATAAATATGCTAGATATGTTGTGCTTCACCTAAAATCCCAGGAAGAATGTAAGTTAACCTACCATGCTTATTTCAAACTCTGTTTGCATTGTCTGTTAGCTTCTGATGTTGATCTAAGTACAATGTCATCTATATATATCTGAGCAACAATGATTCGCTTCTTCAATTGTTTGTTGAATAAGGTCTTATCAGTACCTCCTCTTCTATAGATTTGTCCAAGAAAGAATATGGTGAGTCTTTTGTATCAAGCTCTTGGAGCTTGTTTTAAGCCATATAAAGCCTTCATCAACCTATACGTGATCAGGATTCTGAGGATCAGTAAAGCCTAGTGGTTGCTTAACATATGCTTCCTGATTTAGAATATCATTAAGAAATTCACTCTTCACATCTATCTGATATATCTTGAAGTTGACATGACATTCTACAGCAAGTAGTAATATGATATATTCAAGTAGTAATATGATATCTTACTTTGTTCTTGATGATCTTCTCTTTGTTTATCAAACGTGTTTTTGAAGGCCCATTTAATTCCAATAACATTGCCGTAAGAGGGTCTTAGCACTAGTTCCCAAACCTGATTTCTTTCAAATTGATTCAGCTCCTTTTGTATTGCTTGAACCTAATTTTCATATTGTAAAGCTTCTTTTATATTTTTAGGTTCAATCAGTGAAATGTAGCACATGTGACCAAATTCTTGTTGAAACCTTTTTCTGGTTACCGTCCCTTCTCTTCTAGAGTTGAATTTGCCTTTTGAATTCTGGTAGATCGTTGCCTCCTAGATTCTGGTTCACATTTCAATTCTATTTCATATTCAAATTCTACATTTTTTCATTCTAACTAGGCTAGATATATCTTACTAAGGATCTGCCTGTCCTACTGTGGTTAACTGAGGAGGGATGTGTCATGGCTTAGTTTCGTCAGTATGATTCTCTCCTGCGATGACTTCTAGATTGTCAATTTTAGGTTCTTGTGCATAAATGGAGTAGTCAGTGGTATCATTAGCTTTAACATTCACATACTCAACAATATTCTCAGTCCGATCTTATAGACTCTATAAGCTCAACTATTCTCAGAATATCTAATAAAAATTCTTTCATCAAATTTAGCAACAAATTTTCCTAGGTGGTCTTTATCATTCAAGATGCAGTATTTACTACCAAAAACATAAAAGCAGCTCAACCTAGGTTTTTTGACTTTCCAAATTTCACATAAGTGTTACTCTGTTTATAATGCAATGTACCGTATTAATAGCTTCAGGTCATAACTTGGCAAGTAATTTTTTACTATTAAGTATAACTCTAGCCATCTCCTACAAGTTTCTATTTTTCCTTTCAACTACACTATTTTGTTCACGAGTCCTAGGTGCAGAAAACTCATGCATGATGCTATATTTTTCATAGAAATCACAAAAATCGGAATTATCAAATTCTCTGCCATAATCACTTCTGATTATTTTCAAAGTAATACCTTCATCAGATTTCTTTTTGAGAGCTTTTGGAACAAAACAACAAATCTATCAAATGCATCAAATTTTTCTTTAATAAAATCAACCCATGTATATCTAAAAAAATCATCAACACAGATATAAACGTACCTCTTACCTCCTAGGCTTGTAGTTTGGATTTGACCCATAAGATCTATGTGTATAAGTTCAAGTGCATCAGTGGCAGATAAGTGTTGACCTACTTTGTGTGAATTCCTGAGTTGCTTACTTTTCTGGCGTGGTTATACTTCCAAGAATTGTTTTCAGCTTTGGAATATCTCTTATAGCTCTACTTTTGGTTAATCTGAGTAGGCTTTGGTAGTTCATGTGATCTAACCTTTTGTGCCAAAGTTTTACAGGGTTAGTACTAGTAATTTTGCAAGTAAGTTTGTAATTCAATGTATAACATTTATCACTAGACCTAACACCTTTGAGTAAAGTTTTCCCAAGCAAGTTTGATTCAGGGTCAAGTTCAAAAACTTTACAATTAGTTTTAGAAAATAGCATTCTAAGATTATCATCACACAATTGACCAACACTCAAAAGATTTTCTTTTAAATCATAAACAAATAGCATATTCTTAAGAGTGGATAAGCCTTTAATGCAGATATTTCTAGATCCCTAAATATGACCTTGTAGTACATCTCCAAATATATCTAAACCTGTTTTACCTCTCTCGAAATTGGACAGTATCTCTAAGTCACATGTCTTGTGTCTAGAATATCCACTATCAAAATATCAAGTTGTTAGGGATTAAAGCATTTAAAGAAAGTTTAACAATATAACTTTTAGACTCACCCTTTTTCACCTAAACTTGTTTCATCTTACATTTAGCTTCAGGTATTGTAACTTTGAATGCGTTGATCAAATTTTTGCATTTCTGACAAGTAAAAAAATCATGACTAAATTCACCACAAAAGTTACAATTTACCAGTTTGACCTTACCAATAAGGGTTGGGCGTTTGACGGGTCGAGACGGGTCGGGATGGGCCCGGGCCCAAGCCCAACCCGACAGTAACTCAGGTTGAGGTTTTTGGAACCAAGCCAGAAGAACCGGCTCAACACGAGTTGAGTCAGGTCCTCAGGTTGGGCCGGCCCAATACTGGCCCTAATTGCATTTAGACAAAGAATTCCCCAAAAAAATTAAAAATCAAGTGTTTTTTGTTTTTTGGTGCAAGTTTCAATGTAATTCAAGCTTACTAAATGCCAATAAAAAGAAAAAACTCTTATGAAAGTAAAATCACACCGAAGAGTGATCCGATTACACCAACAACTCAAGCACCAAAAAAGTATTATGGAGAGTAAAATCACAAACAACTTGTAACAAGGCAACAAACTTTGAAAAAGTACCACAACCACAACATCACAATTCAATAATCAAGTCCACAACCACAAGTACCAGAATCCAAAACATCAACATAAGTCCACAATATCTTCAATCCTAAACCGGAGAACTTAAACAAAAGAGCAAAAAAAAAAAAAAGCTTAATGTAGCTCATCATTCGTCACCACCAAGCTCCAAGAATAACGCTCTTCCGATCTCTATCATGAAACAAGCTCTCCCGACATTCCACAAAAATAACAAGTCTATATAAGAATAAAAATTACATAGCAATATAGCATATACTATAGCATATAATATCTATGTAATAGTAAAATTTCTTACTATGCTTCAGCCTTCAAGTAAAGATTTTAAAATGAAACAAGTGAATACACTCACAAGATCAAACCTCTGTCGCCGCATTGCTTGACTGCTCCTTATCTTTTTCTCTTGAAGGCTTTGATAGTTCTATAAAGGAAGAAATTAGTATAAGAAATTTGCAATAAAATATTAACCAAGGCATATACATAATACATTTAGTTTATATAGTATAATTTATAAGAATGAAGTAAACTTGTTTAATACTTCCATCCAACTGATTATAGTACTCCACATCCTCAATACTAAAGATATCCGGATTTGGAGAAGATTTCAGCCAATTTTGGAGGCAAACAAGAAGCTCAACCATCTTAGGAGTTAAAGAACTATGGAATGGGTCAAGAATTCTCCCGCCCGTGCTAAAAGAGATCGGAAGAGCGTCGTGTAGAGACTTGAACGGCTAGGACATCCTTTGCAAGATTTAATAGAGTTCTATACTTTTTTCTCCATGCAACCTCCACCATTTAAGCACGTCAAACTCCGTGTCCTCTACACTTTCACACGGATCAGTCAAGTATCTCTCAACATCATCCTTGATTTGCTCAGCGCTATCTATCTCCGCCACGAATTTAGCTATCTATCTCCGCCACAGGTCTTCTAAACTTATCCATCCTAGCTGCAGAACCACTTGAAAATGTGATAGCAGAAGTAGCCTGAGAGGATGATGAAAAACTCTAGCACCAAAGTCAACTGAAGTGGATGATTGAGATTTTTTATCACTATCATCGAAGTCCTCGTGCCACTTGTAATAGCTTTTCAAAGTCCCAGTCAAATTGCCTATCCACATCTCGGCATGTGAGGGAGTATAAAGTTCCCCCAGAAGAAACTTCACCTTTCTCATTTTGTATCCTGGTACCTAAGATCAAGCACTGAAAGTGAATTGAGTTAAGCTTATGATTGTGTCATTGAGATGCCTATAGAGGTTGGAACGATGACAGAGTACAGACTAAGGCCTCATGGAAATCGTTTTGATCGTACTGTTAAGTGTGACTTAGCTAATGGAATAGTAATTTGTAGTTGCAAGAAGTTTGAGTTTGCAGGAATTTTGTGCTCACATATTCTTAAAGTGTTGTCCTCAAAAAATGTAATGAAAATTCCATCTCAATACATTCTGAAAAGATGGACAAAAACTGCAAAGATGGGAACTGGTGTGTTTCCTATGTTCAAGGACAGTACTACTAGTGAAGATTCTAAGGCAATTATGGGAAGTCATTATAAGGAGCTATACATATTGCAAACTCAAATAGCAACAAGGGAATCTGAAACAAAAGAAGCACATGATATTGTTAGCCATGGTTTTAGTAAGATTCTTGAAGAACTTGATGCAAACATAAGAAGCCAAAACATTTTACCTACTACTTCTACGAGCATTATCAAATGTAATGAAAAGAATAATATTGATGGAATTGGCAAGGTAACAGGAATTAAACGTAAGAGTAGAGTTCGTGGAAGCTCTATAAGGCTAAAAAGTGCACTTGAAAAGTGTAGATAAAGGAAAAGAGGAGTCAAACCACAATAGGTACATATATTTAATTGAACCACATTAATTTAACGAGACAAATGGTAATTTATTTTCTTATTTATTTATTTATTCATTTATTTATTTATGTTTGTAGGTTTCTGTCAACCCTGGTACAAATGAACAGTTTAACTATGAAGCACCAACTTTATGTGTTAATATTCAGCAGGCTACGAATTTTGATAGATTTCTTTGATGTAATAAATGGAGTAGTCTCCATTCATGCATAGTGTCTTGCATTGTTTTGCAGCATATTATGTAATCAGTTTTTGGAGGTAACGCACATTATATCCCTCTCGATTTAGTATCAATTTTTATGATTTTGTAAAATAAATTCATAAAGTATCACTAATTTAGTTATATACGAGTATGGCCAATTTGATGGTGACCTAAAATTAATTCATCTTCGCATTTCCCATCAATATAATACCAGTATTTACGCCGTTAAGTTTCATTTTTTAGTTCGTTACTTGTGAAAATAATTTATTAGTTTGTTGTGTTAATGGTACATAGGTTGGCTAGATCGTCAACTTTGCAAGTACAAAATCTTGATACATAAGCTGCTATAAAACTATAGCTGGTGAAATTTGATGGTGAGGAATTATTCAACCTCTTATATAATATTATTATAGTTTTTTTTTCTCTTTAGAGAATTAATCTTCCTGTACAACGCACAGGTGAAATTCTAGTTAGATTTCAAACTCATAAGTTGCATGTATAAAATGAGTGAAAGAATTTTAAAACAATGGCACACAAATAATGCAGACTAAAAATGTCATATCTAATATAATTTTAGTTAGTATGCACAATGTTTTGATAAGAATTAAATTCATTTTTAAATTGCAAAATCTACACGAAATTATCTTAAATATATTATTGATGCAAATTTTTAACAAGAAATAGGTGGCTGGGACTCCACTCTCCCGCCACTAGGTGTGGGTTTGATTCTTCCATATGCATTTAGAGGCCGTTTAATTATGATATACAAGCAGGCTGATTGAGTTGGGTAGGAAAAATTCGATATTATTTATTTTTCAAATAATATGGTTCATTGGTAATTTCTGATGGACAGTAGGACTATCAGAATTTTTCAACAGATATTCATCCCTGATCACCGACAAGGCTATCATCGATGGGGATTTCTGACCACCATTCTTCATCAGTAAAACTCGTTTTTACAGAGTTTTTACTATTAACGATGGTGATGCACATTTTTCTTGTAGTGACATACACATATAAACTCTTGGTGTTTAAATGCATACACACACGGACATTATGTACATACATGCATACAGTGGGGGAGCCAGCGTTTTATTCCAGTGCAGTTCACTCGACATGTGACTTGTCCACAAAAATCTCGTTGATAGGTACTGTAAACTTCTATGAACAAAGTGATAGTTTGATTTGAACTTAAGAATACTATAACTTCTATTTAAAGCTGGAGAGTGCAAAAATTACACTTTCGGTATTTTTTTAAAAACATTACAAAGATATTGTAGAGGGGGAATCAAACCTGGCCAAGGGTGTAAAGACCCTTGACCAAGGGAGGGGTGGTATTGTTGGTATTAGTGTTGGTTGAAGTGTTTTTATTTGAAAAAAAAATAAAAAAAAGACCAAATTAAAGAATAAATGAATAATTTGTCTCATCCCAAAAACGTCCCACGACCCCAATTTTAGATCCTATTGGTTTCAAAAGTTTGGTACTTATGCTACTTGGATATAAATAGAGGACCCCTCAAATTTGGTAGGATGGTGAGTTGGAAGCTTTATAACCTTACTTGTTTGGTTCCACGAGCTATCCAAGCAAACAATTATGAAATCAAGCCAACAATCATTCAGCTGGTCCGAAAGATGGTCTGCAAACAATCCTATATAATGTATCATATAGTGAAAATTTTCTGCAGTTAAATAATTCCTTCTATTTTTCTACTTTGTCTTGTCTCTTTGGACAATGGTTGTGTGTGTGAAAGTAGGGAATTAACCTAAGTTTCTGATAGTGGTATTAGAGCCTCAAGTAGCTATGGCAAAGGACAAATTAAGGTACGGAATTTTTATTTTGTAAATAAAAATTACCATAATTTTGATTGCTTTTTAAGGTGCAAGCCTTCCAGCGTATGACATGATGTAATCCCTTGAATCATTACCCTATTCGAGAGGACATCTTGCAAACTTTAAACTAAAAACCACAAATCATACACTGATAGCCTCCCCTTACTCTATAGAACTGAAAAATATAAATTTCTTAGTCGGAGAACCACGAATTCATCGGAAAATTTCAAACTCTATTTCACACCGTTGACATAAAGTACCACCATATATGATTTTGCTTGTACAGTTTTGTAGTCCTTAAGGTGACCATTGTTTTCGTATGAGCAAAACAATGAATTCACTAAGAAGCAATGGCGTAGCCAGCCGATAACAGAGGGAGGAGCCGGATGAGAACTCGAAAAAGTCATTTATGTAAATACTAATTTTTCAAAAGATTACACAAAGTCTAGTGCATTACAAAAAACGTTCAATAATCAAAATCCAGTTCACTAAACTAAAACGTTAAGTTGAACACGACGATTTTTTACTTTAGTAAATTTATCAATAAATGAATCCATATCTATTTTGCCAACAAGCTTCCTTTTAATAAAGACATGCAATGTAGTTTTTCCTTTCTTGGTAGGAATCCATGTAGTAATGCATTCCATAGGAGGATTTTACTAATTTAGTTATATTGCGTAGCTTTATTTTGTAACTTGTATCATATTATATTGTTCAAATGAGCTGCTGCATCACTTGCCAATTTTTTAGCTAACAAATCTAATTAGTACTTTATATCTATAATATTTCTCAAAAACCTAATAGCAAATTAGAAATAAAATACCTTTTAACATACCTTGACAAACAAAACCACTAGCCAGAGTTATTCAGTAGCTTAACTCCTTTTTTTTCTTCATATTGATTAGTGATACAAATTTTCAGTTCCTTCCTTTAATTTCAGTAAAAATATCACTTGCAAAGTCTAAAACTAAAGACTAAAACTTATTCCAAATTAGTTCTTCCTTTAATTCCAAATTTCAGTCTCTTCTCAGCAAGAAATTCACTTGCACAAGTCTAAAAGAGTGAAAAACTAAAACTAATCCCAAAAAATTGAAAGAAAGTTGTTAAAAAAAGGAAGAGTCAAGAATTCTTAGCAGTTAACAGCCTCACCGGTGCTGTGAGGAAGAGTGGAAGACCATTGAGACTCGATTGATGCCGCGGCGCTGCCTGCCAGCAAACGACCTACAGAGTTCGGCCGCCACAAGGAAGATACAGGGAGTGAAAAGTGAAAGCTTTACTTTGCTGATTCAAAATCTTGGCTGTGGTTTAAATTGGATTTGGGAAGTTTTGCCCTAATTGCAAAATTGAATTGGGAGGGTTGCAATTTTGGGGAAGGAGACGACACAAAATTGACGATTCAGAATGAATCATTAATTGGTTGGGGAATTGGGTATAACAATAGACATAATCTATTAAGATTCGGCCTTTCCCCTGTTGGGTTTTCTTCCCCCGAGCCCCATACAATTTCCCCCGAGCCCAAATACAAAAGCCAAGTGGCTAAAGCTTAAAAAAACAAAAATTTCTTTCTTTTACTTGTGTTTAGGCCGAGACAGGGGTGGGTCGTGGCCCAGTATGGCCCTCCCCTGTCTCCGCCATTGCTAAGAAGAATCGGATTTTAATTAAGCTTTTAAAACCTCTGAATAGTAGTTTTGTATGAGGGATTTCTGGTTGTATATTAGATAAATTCAAATATTTACATTGCCATTCCCAAAGTATGAGTACTGCATAAGTTTATCATCCAATTTTTTTAAGTAAATTAATTGGTCAACCAATTTTCTGAATCTTATTAATTGATCGATAAACCTCCAAAATGAACAATTCAGCCGCCAATGCTTTAAGAATTTCTCAATTAAGTCCTATAACCTATTAGAATTCATAATTTAGCCCCTAAAACTTTGAATAATAACAATAATTTAATCTATTAAACTCACTAATTGATTAATTTCTTATTACAACACTTTCATAAAGTTTAGTTAAATTCCTAGAATTCATAATATGCATCAAGACATTAATTAAAGTGTTCTAAAATTTCTATTATGATTTTTCTTGCTACGTGAGGTGGCAGTGAATAATTTCTTAATTGTGTTTAAATTATCAATAGTAATCAGAGACTGTAAATAGGTTTGGGGTTGAAATTAGGTAATTGGGAAAGTCACAGTGCAAGTTTTAATATTTGTGTGCATAAATTTATTGTCATGGGTCGTAAATAGGTCCAAAATCAAAATCGGGTCCTTGTAGCTGTCCCATACTACATTTTTCTACAGTTTTGCATGATTGAGATTACACATCTGGATCTGATATGGATGATTACATACCCCATTAAGTGTACTTGTTTTGCTCACCCTACTTTTACAACATTTTAGGTTGAGGAACTTGGCCCAGGTAAGGCGAGAAGCGGGCAAAATATTGATTGGCGTTTAATTTATTTAATGAAAGATTAGCAATCAAAGTTGTCATTAGATTATAATAATTTAAATGCTCATTTAGATCGGAAGAGCATTTGACTTTAAGACGATAATTTATTTTTAATTACTTAGATTTAAATAAGTTGATGCTCTAAGTTTTTCCGCATTTGGAGTTATCGAGTTAATATTTTTTCATAAAAAACGGCTTTCTTGTTTATTTAATTTTAATTGTCCAAGGTATATTAGACATTAGGAGCGCTTTGATTTAAAATAAGGTGAGGCGTTACGTCAGCCGTCTTATTTTTTTCGTCGATCCTCCAATTTCTTCTGTCTGCTATTTTGGTCCTTGCTCACCATAATTCTTGCAATGTCGATCCAAAATCCACCCAACTCGATATATTTCACTTTTGACATGGAATGAAACCTGAAAATTACTAAATAAACACTTTATAAATATCAAATAATTAGCCAAAACAATTCATACTAATTTAATTTTGAGGATTAAACAAGTGGAACTTCTACACCTCCCAGGCATGAAGCAATGAACACATAATAGTAACACATTTGCTTGAAAACTTTCAAAGAGACATGGGGTACTGAGAGTTAGGGCATTGGGTTTGTAATGTTCTATTTATGTTATCTAATAATGGACCCTTTTTCAAAATATAATCTTAATTAGTGAAACTAAAATAACAGAAGATGTGTTTGCCCTATTTTCAGAAGAAAGTCACAAGCTCCAAGGCGAAGGGAACTAAAGATCCGAGCAAAGCCCGGCTTCTTGACTTATTCATTGAACCTATTATTTATGCTCGTTGTAAGGTATTGAGACGTAGTTTTAATTTCTTTTCAAACCACAATTGTAGTTTGTATTTTCTTTGTTGAGTTGAGAAATGTCAGAACTTTGGGCAAAATGGATGAACCGATTAGTTACTTGAATGACATCCTCACATAGCTCCATCTTTCTTGATGTCACGGCAGTTTGGCTTCTAAACCTCTGCCTCTTCTATAAAATAATATATTGTCAATTTATCAATAAGATCAAGAAATTTTAGTAGAGAGGAGAATAGATCAACCACAATTTTATTTATTTTTTTTACGTTGAATTTACTTGCACAAAAATCTTAACTACACTAAGTTACTAATATTTGAACTAATCTAACTAAAAATAATTACATAACACAAGTCCTTATAAAATCTAAAACCGAGTTATCCTAAATTTTTATCCTAAATAAGTATATAATATATACTCCCTTCGTCCCACAAGGATAGGTGTTCAATGTACCCCCAACGATCGGCTCCATTTTCGACTGGTGTTCAATGTTTGGTGAAGCTATCCTTATGGAACATATACAAATTGAAAATCAAATTTCAAACCGAATTTTACATGCATGAAGTTATACTTTTGTTTTCTTTAATGACGCAAAGTACCATTCTTATTACCCCTCTTTCCATTTGAAGTCTTGTGTAGTGTGCCACCGGTCTAATGCTTCTTCAGGTTCATGGTATGGTTGGATGAATGTCGGAAACCAAGCTTGACTACTTTCCACAGTATATACAATTAATATTTTACTTTAAAATTTTTTAGTTCATGATTAAGGTTACAATTTAAGAAATTGCTACACACAATCCGTTCTCCATTTTCAGTCATAATCAGGGGGTGCTCTTAAAAGAAATACTTTCAAAGCAATGCACCTCTAGATTTGAAGGTCATTGTTCCAGTTATGTTGATGTGAAAAACATTGATCATTAATCTAGATTGTGTAATGGTATGAGACTTATAATTACAAGAGTTGGAGACTACATTGAAGTAAAAATTGTCTAGAATAAATGCCAGACAAAAGTTTTTTTTTTTTATTCTAAGGTTGACGTCGTTGATCCCCTCATCTCAAACTACCTTTTAAATGTTCCACAGGAGACAGTTTCCACTGAATTTGTGTTATGAAATGGCCATCAATAAAAGTTTAGGGCAGTTGCTCTCGGATCTTGGCGCTTTTTTTTTTTTTTTGGAGAAAACACGTATCCAATCATGGATCATTATATGTTGCCGGTTCAAATATTACAAATCGAACTGAGTTGAAGATTGTGATTGTGTGATAAAGATGGCCATAGTACCAATTCCACAGTGTATATGGGGTTCAAGGTTTTCAACAATTCGGATTAATTTATCTGCATGGGTGAAAAACCAGTTACGAGAAAGTTAAAAAAAAAAAAAAATCCTGAAATAGAAAAAAGACTCCAAAGGGGAAAGATTAAAAGTAATTCATGAATTGATTAAAAATACTAGTATAGACACCCCGCGTTATTTGATTCAAGTTCGAGTCACTATCCTCACTTCTATAATCCCCCAAACTATGCCAAAAAAAGTTCTTTTTCCCCAAAACATATTATTTTATACTAAAGAGTTAATAAGGATGACGATGTAGATTGGAAAACAAAGGCGGCGCTACTCATTCTCTTTTTTTTATATGTTGTGGATAACATTGATTCCAAATGTAACAAAATATATGTACTGCACTCAACATAAAGGAATAGCACAATTTTCAGAAGATGTATATACTGGAAGCAACAATATGTCGAAATTTATAAATTAATGGTTACAATTAATCTGCTCCATTCCTGTTATGTTACCATCTAGATGGCGCCACTGACATAGAGAAAGACCCGATCGCTGACAACCACCAATAGATATTGATTCAACGGACCATAATTTGTCACCCGGCTGGTGCTTAAAAATTTTTATAATTTATTATTAATTCACGTAAGGCTTTTGTTTGTGTTAAAAGAGAAAGTCAATGTCAATAGAGGGGAACTGAACGTTCTAGTAGATCTCATCCCTAGTTTATATATTGATAGTGTATAGTTTTCA
Organism: Nyctanthes arbor-tristis; assembly: GCA_963692815.1. Taxonomy (NCBI): domain Eukaryota; kingdom Viridiplantae; phylum Streptophyta; class Magnoliopsida; order Lamiales; family Oleaceae; genus Nyctanthes; species Nyctanthes arbor-tristis. The sequence goes on along the minus strand of CAVNYN010206373.1, from coordinate 15,335 downwards.
AAGATGATAATAAAGGATGACTATATTAAAAGACAATAATTCCAAGTATTATAAAATGAATGAATGTAGTAGAATGGTTTGAATTGTGCAATAATGATTGAATGCTCATGTTTCCGAACATGGGACGTGACTGTGAACTACACCCATCCTTCTCCTCCCCGATCTCCCTCTTAAAAAATAGAGACTTCAAAAATTGGATGAAGTAGAGTATTTATGAAATACTAGTCAACGTTTAGTTTACATTGGCAATATGTATGACGTAAGGTATTTACGTCATTGATCGCCACTTTATATATTGACAATGTTTGATTGATATGTTTATCATTAACCTAAGTATGAACTCTTGAATAAACACTATAAATAATTGTCCGCCTTCAAGTACGTCAATTGCGTAGTTAGTATGTTTAATCGACATTAACAATATGAAGTAATTAAGGTATTTATGTGATTGATTCCCACTTTATACATCGACAATATTTGATTGACATGTTTCTTACTCACCAAGTATGAACTCTTGAATAAACATTGTGTCCAAGTACGTCAACTGCGCAATCAATTAAAATGCTACATGTACAAATGTTTTTGCAAATGGGGAAAATTTATAATTTTATCCTTTCATTTTTTTCTTTCGTTTAGTTGGCTATATGGAGGAAGCATGTCTGAACAAATAGATTTATCCTTCTTCCTATATTGTCTATCTATTATCGGAGTTATTTGTTTTGTCTTTGGGATTTTTGTTTGAACGTGATCTATATATATTCCTACTATAGTAGAAAGTACATATATAAAACAATCAATTAGCATGTTAGGGTATAGAGTGATTCAAACTAACGTTTATATTACTAAATATATGTCCCATGTACATATAGTTCTTGTCTATATAAATGAAAAGGAAAAAAAATAAAAAATCTAAAGGTATCCATTTTAAAAATTTAGAAAAAAGATTAACTTCTGAATTATTCAAAACTTTTAAAAAATGTCTCAGAAATTTTGTTAGAAGATTTATCACCCCATGTGGCGTAAAAGAATACACATGTCACTTGCATGTCAAATTTACGTACACGTAAATTGATTTACTTTGTCGTACACAAGCAAAACTTGCACAAAAGTCGAATAAAAGAATTAATTAACATTTAAGAATTCATATTTTCAAATGTTTACATGATGGTTTCCGACTGAAATTTTGTTCATTTTTGTCCTGCAGAATAGATTCCAGCCGAATTGCTATTCATTCAAGGGGCCATGGTTGAGAGTGACTATGTTGAAAAATCACAATGTTTTGATTGTGTACATACTTGTAATGGGAACAAATGAATTCCGATTTTCGTTGGGTTCTTATCCTATGATGTTGTATGTAGTGTTTAATTTTTAAAGATAATACTACCTTTTTTTTTTTTTTTTAAAGAAAAAGATAACACTACCTCCATTCCACAAAACTTGTATAATTCCAGTTTTTACAAATATCAAGGAAAGTGCACTTAATAATGTTGAGCAAAGTAAAATTTAATATCAATTTCCTAATATATACCTTATTTATTAAATATTCTATTTTAAATAATACTATTTTTTTAATACAAGGGGGCATAGGACTGGGATATTTGTGGTTTGAACCCGAGAACTCCCGCCCAGAACGTGAATCTTATTCGAATCATAAATAATACTATTTTGTTGATTACAATCCAAGTTAAATATGAGCATATTCTAACTATATTTTTAAAAATAAAGTGGCTTTATATTTTAGGATGGATTGAAAATGAAAATTCGACTATCTTTGCGGAATTGAAGTAGTAATAAAAGAAGGAAGAGTTGTGTGTTTGTGTGTATATAGTCAAGACCATTTGTACATACTTCTGTCTCTTTCTCTATACGAGTAATTTTATTATCTGAATACATGACACATTACTAAATTCGAATAATAAAATTGTTCAACCCTTCTTTAATCATTCATCCCTTATAATTCTGTTTTTCAATTGTAATAATTATGTAATCCCTTTAAAGTGCAAACTTTTTCCCTTCATTTTGAGTTCGTGGCCTGGTTGAACTATATTTTATTAATTTTAGTTTTAAAAAATTCTTTTTTATGCAACCATAATCAAACCAAAACTGAATGATAATTCTTTAATAACTACCGGTTCTTGATTTGGTTTACTTTCCTAAAAGTCATAACCAAACCATACCGTGTACATGCTTAATTATAAATGCTTAGTACTATTTCTTTTTATATATTTTTGTTACATATGACTAATTTAGTTCAATATATTTTTGATATATTCCTATTTTGTAAAGTAATTCTAGAGTATCAGAAATTTATTCAAATATACGAGATAAAATGCAATTATTAATTTCATATATAACTATTAATAATAGATCAATTATTCAAGTTTGGATGACAAAATTGTCATGTTGATATTTGGTTTACCATTATTGTAATTATACGTGTTTAGCGATTATTATTCTAAAGGATTATATTATTTATTGGCTAGACTAAAATACTAACGGGATATTAAAGGGTACTTTCATAGAATAAAATGGAGTATTATCCGGCTTTTTTGGTGGGTATGATCTTATGGGTATGCAATTTTTTTATTTGAAGGGTATCGAGTGGATATAGGTATCATGGTACATACATGATAAACAAAATTATACTATTAACTAATACTATTAAATACGTAAGATAATTTAGAAATTATTTTATAATAAAGAAAAATAGGTATTTTATCTATAAAAATAGTCATCAATTTTTTTCTTTAAATTTAAAGGGATATAATAATTACACAAGCACAAGCAATACAAAATTATAAAAATCAAGAATCTAGCACCAAATTCATTATCTTGTAAAAATTTCCTAATTTTTAATTTTTTTTAAAACAATTTTTTGTAGCTAGTCTTAAAGATAAAAAAAAAAATAAAGTTTGGATGACATATTAAACCTCTAACAATTACTATTCTAAAATCATGCTAATTTTTTAAGTATTATATTGTTTATTTACTAGATTAAAATAGTGTGCTATAGCACCTACATATAATAAAATGAGTTATTATTATCCAATTAAAAAGATAGGTAGGAGTGGATACATAATTCCTATAAGTATGGAATTTTTTATTCTAGACATATATCATGATACATGCCACATATGCAATATTAGACCTTTAAATAATAATATTGAATAAATTAGATGTTTTAAAATTTAAATTATAATGAAACATTAACCCTATGCATAAGCGGGTAACCATTAATAATAAATTATTCATTAAACATTAATTTAGCACATCAAGTACTAAATCAAATATTGATTTTGTTATTCAAATTTGATGACGGGAAACTATTCAACATTTTATTGTTTAAATAATCTTTAACCAATTGTCATGCATCACTGTGAAGGTCATGCTGCAATTAATTTCTTCATATTCTAACAATAAGTTCCACTGAGATCTTCATGGATCTGAATTCTTGAATGAGTTATGATGCTTTAGAGTTTCTAGCCATGCGTTGAAATTAAAAAGCGGTTAGACTTCAAATTCGGAGCCCTATCTATTTCCCTAGAAAATTCCATATTTGATTGACATGTTTCTGATTCATCAAGTATGAACTCTTGAATAAACACTCTAAATAATTGTCCATCTCCAAGTATGTTAATTGCGCAGTTAGTACAATTAATTGACATTGATAATATGAAGTAAGGTATTTACGTGATTGATCCTCACTTTATATATTGACAATATTTGATTGACATGCTTCTCATTCACCAAGTATGAACTCTTGAATAAACACTGTTAGTTAACTGTCCATCTCCAAGTACGTTAACTGCGCAATCAATTAAAATGCTACATGTAAAAATGGTTTTGCAGATGGAGCAAAAATTATAATTTTATCTTTTTATTTTTTCTTTCTTTTAATTTGCAATATGGAGGAAGCATGTCCGAACAAATAGATTTATCCTTCTTCCCATATTTTCTATGCATTATTGGAGTTATTTGTTTTATCTTTCAACGTGATAGAGTGATTCAAAGTAAAGTTTAAATTATTAAATATGTGTCATGTACATATAGTTCTTGTCTAAATATAAAAAAACTAAAGGTAAGTAAATCAATCTGTTTTAAAAATTTAGGAAAAAAATTAACATTTGAATTATTCAAAAATTTTCAAAAACATCTCAGAAGTTTTGTTAAAAGACTTCTTACCCCATTTTAAGTGTAAGAATGCCTACACCACGTGCATTTCAAATTCATTTACAAGTATTTGACTTACTTTGTTGTAAACAAGTAAAACTCGCACAAAAGAATTAATTTACATTTAGGAATTTCAAATGTGTACGTGATGGGTTCAGACTGAAAATTTGTTCATTTTTGTCTGACATAATAGATCCCAGCTGAATTGCTATTCATTCAAGGGGCCATGGTTGAGAGTGACTGCGTGGAAAAATCACAGTGTTTTGATTGTGTACATACTTGTAATGGAAACAAATGAATTCCGGATTTTATTGGGTTATTATCGGATGGTGTGGTATGCAGAACTTGAACGTTTAATTTTCAAAAACAATATTACCTCCATCTCACAAAAATAGTACAATTCCAGTTTTTATGACAACCAAGAAAAGTACAATTAATAATATTGGATAAAGTAAAATTTAATATCTTTTTCTTAATATATACTTTTGGTTTATTAAATATTCTTGTTTAAATAATTTTATAATTATATTGATTACAATATACATTAAAAGTCCCTCTCAAGAACTTCCCGAGAGTTTTGTTAAAAAAACTATCCTCCCATCTAGCATACATGGATACATACAATGTGTATTTAACGCACAAATGACTTAGTTTAAAATACACATGGCGTGCATCCATGCACGCCATATGAGTAAAAAGTTTTTTATTAAAACTTCTATGAAGTTTTTAAAAAATGTTCACACATTAAATATGATCTTAAAAGAAAACTAATATTCTAACTATATTAATTTTAAAAGGAAAGTGTCTCATACTTTTGGGATGGATTGAAAGAGAAAGTTGGACTTTGTAGAGCTGAGGTAGTAACAAAGAAGAAAGGGTTATATATATATATATATATAGACAGTCTAGACCATTTGTACATCTCTCTCTCTCTCTAAGTACGAGTAATAATGTTATTATCTGAATACAAGATGCATTAGCTAAGTCCACATTCGAGCCCGGATGCAAGTTTTAATGCATTTGTATTCTCCCCAATCCCATAGAGATACTCCCTTCCATTTTCACATATATTAAGAAACTTAATAAGTGTTTGGAAATATGCAGTTTAAGATTATATTTTCTAATATACCATCTGATTTATTTAATATTTTACTTTAGTTGCTTTCTATTATTAATTGATTATTGATTACCATACATCATAAATAAGGGTATATTAAAAAATTAACTAAAACAGGAAATTTAATTTGGGACGAATAAAAATAGAATAGGGGAAACTTCTTTATGGGACGGATGGATCTATCTTAGATTGTTGAAAGTCACGGAATCAATTAAATGGTTCTCATGGTTGAATACTTCATATTAGTTGTTGGACATTTCATGCCATGGAATGGAACTTGAAATTAGGGTTTGTTTCATCGCTATTATTATTATTTAAAAATTAGAGCTTTGTCGTCTCAATTTAGTAGAAATATTGTTGATGTTGCATAAACGTGACATATGAAAAATTTATCATTTTGTGGGTGGGCATATGAATTTTGATCCGAAGACACTGAGTGCTCTGTGTATATGACTCATTCTCCTCCACTAATTTCATAGCTCCACATATGGGGTCATGTAAATTAATAGAGAGAAATGTTCCACATGGACTGAGTGTCTCTATAACAACCCGATGCCACATACCATGCACGTAAGTATAAAAGGACATCTCAGTAAATGTATTATTAAGGGGCTTTCCACACCCTTGTGATTAATGGTTCAATTTTCCTCTCCTACAATCTTTTTATATTAATATATTATTATAAATGATATAACAAAAGGGGATTTATTATATAGAAACACATTATAAATTAATTTAATGAAATTATATATATGATAAGATGAAGAGTACTATGTGTAATATTATTATTAACACTTCTAGTATTATTATTGTTGTTATTATTATTATTATCATCTTTGATATATTTAACGTAAATTAATTATCTTTGATATATTATATTTAACGTGCCCAAATAGATAGTTTAGAATACCTTTTAGATATAATATAACTTAGAATATAGATATTTTCTTTACATTTTATTTTAAATTTAAATATTGTGAACATACGCAATAGATTCAACCAATGTTGGTTACTTTAAGAGACTCATAAATATACATCATATTAAACTACCATATAACCCTCTTAACCTTCATCAAATTTCTTTTTTTAGTTAAAATAATTATATTCGCTCTATTTTTCTCATCCACACTATCTCCTACATTGTACATTAAAATTAAAAATCCTCCCAAGGGCCCACTCTCATCTCAAACTTGTGAAACCCGTCGTTTGCAGAAAAATCAACCTTATTTATGTTTACTTATCATCTAATTAAAAAAAATGACCATGACCTTCAGAAAAAGGAAAAAATAAAATGACCGTGACAAAAAACAAATAACTGATGTATTTGTCAAGCGTGGACGCCTTTCATCTACTAATTATAAATCTGTACTTGAAGATATAGTAAATAATTTAATATGTTTACAACGATCATGAATATAAACAAAGTTCACTAACAATTTTGAATAGTTAGATTTTTGAATAACTTGATATGTTTAGATTTTTATTCTAAACTGACAAATTTTGAGTAGTTAGAAAGTAATTTAAACAATAATCTGTTGGAAATATATACAATTTAAGAATAAATTTTCTAATATATCATTTGATCTATTTAATACTCCTTCCGTCACACAAAGATAGCCCATTAGTTTTTTCATACATATAAAGAAATGACTGATATTATAGTTCAAATATTAAATTTTACGTATATTTTTCCATATATACACGCTTATATTTCATTAATTGTTTGAAAATACTTTTAATGTATAAGTAGTTGATGTGAGTAATAATGAACACATTAATTAGGGGCATATATAAAAATGAAAAATTAAAGATATGTTGAATAAGTTAAGTGAGCTATGTTTTTGGATAGACGAAAATAGTATGTTGGACTATTTTTGGAGGACGGAGAGAGTATCTTTTTTAGAATAATGCTATTTATTTAGAGTGGAGTAGGTCTTTATTTTAGTTATTATTTCCTTATTGGCTGTTGAATAAATTAATGCTTTTATGTATTTATATATTTCCACGCATCTCCCAATGTAGTAATATTGGTCTCTAGTCTAGTTAAATAGCGTTATTGTTCTTTCAGAAAACTAAAAAAATAACTAATTAAGGAAATGACAATATCTGTGACAGATAAAAAAGGAATTGAGAACATTTTTACATGGCGGAGCGATCGAGTATCTAAGATTGTTGAAAGTCATGGAATCAATTAAAGTAGTTCTCACGGTTGAATACTTCATATTAGTTATTGGACATTTCAGGCCATGGAATGGAACATGCAATTAGGGGTTCGTGTCGTCTCTATTATTATTTAAAAATTAGGGCTTTGTGTCCCATGTTTAGTAAAAATGTTGATGTGCATAAACGTGACATATGAAAAATATATTATTCAGTGGTTGGGTATACTAGGTAAGTATATAAGGACATTTCAATAAACATATTATTAAGGGGTTTTCCAAACTATTGGTTGATCATTCAATCGATCTTGCTCCTACACAATTCCTTTACAATATAAAAAAAAAAAGTTATACTATATGGCATCACTGGTTGACGTCAAATAATAAGTAAAGTTAAAGGTAAGCATATGTGATGTAATGGTGCTTGGTACTAGTGTCATTGCATAGCATCATTCTAGCTATTAAATAAGGGGATTTATTATTTAGAACAAATTAATTTAACGAAATTATATATGATACGATGAAGAGTCCTCTGTGTAATATTATTATTATTTTTTTATTATTATTTAATTTTATTTTTTTTGAACTAAAGAGTATATTATTCTCTTTGATATATTATATTTAACGTGCCCAAATAGATAGTTTAGAATACCTCAAAATTAAAAATCCTTCCAATGGCCTTCTCTCATCTCAAACTAATGGATAGTTTAGTTGACCTCCAGTCACACAATACACACAGGTAGTATGTCAAATCACTTTTTTTTTTTTAAACATTTTGTAAAAGGTTTTTCACAAATAAAATTTTCCAAATAATTAAAACAGTAATGTGATATGTTTACTTTTCTTATTCATAGCATCTATTATACTTTATTGTTTGAAGGTCTTCATTTTTCATATTTATTTTTATTTTAAAAATTGAGATATTGTCATCTTTGTTTAGTAAATGTGATAAAATGCGGAAACTACATCACCCGATGGGATGTATATATAAATATAAATATAAATAAATATGTGTGTGTGTGAGACAGAGATAGATAACTTTGGGACCCATGAAACAGTTGAAACAATTTTTAATTAATCAGAATTCCCTATAAATAGACCCATCTTAAGCTATTCTAATATGCGTTCAGTCTTCACCAATTTGTAGAAATGACTACCCAAAACAACTTAGGCATTCAATACGAATATTTCAGGGACATCCAAATTCCACCACCTCCTCAAGAGATTGAGCACTCTGATTTTCCAGAAGATTTCATATTTGGTGCTGCGACATCAGCTTATCAGGCATGTATTGAACATATATTTTAAATATTACTTATGAATATATCGAATTTTCAATTCATATATTGTGTTCAATATGGTAGCACTTCAAACGTTATACACCTGACCTTTTTTTAGATTTTAATAATTATAGATTCTTATTGTGTTAAATACCGTACCACTTTGTAAGATCTTCCTATCAATCATTCAATTAAGCTGTGGACGCATTTAACTAGTGCAGATTGAAGGGGGTTGGACTGACGGAGGCAAAGGCGTGAGTAATTGGGATGCTTTCACAATGTCTAATCCTGGTGCTTTTTCTTTCTCCCATCTTTCTATCTATAGAATGGAAGGGATCACATACTCACACTCAAGTACTAGCACGTACGTTCAATATTAAGGGATATGCAAATCTAACGTCGAATAAATATAGAATTAATAACCAATAAATCGGGGTTTGGATTGCTTCTCGAAGGGACATACAAATCTAACGTCGAATAAATATAAAATTAATAACCAATAAATTGGGGTTTGGGTTACTCCTCTTAATATATAGGAGCAAAATTCCTCTACTCTTCTTGATATCTTAAAATGGACTCCATGTTGGTTGTTATTGGCATGTGATCATCACAAATTTTATATTTCTAAGCATAACATAATTTATTGGCAGATGCCATTGTTGATGGTAGCAACGGGCAAGTTGCTATTGACCACTATCATATGTTCCGGGTAAATATTTGTGATTTCTATCATTCTGCTTTTTCTTGAAGGTTGTACTGACTATAATTTTCAATAATAATGCTGCAGGAAGATGTGAAAGTGATGAAGAAATTGGGTTTCAAATCATATAGATTTTCAATTGCATGGACAAGAATCTTACCAAGTACGGACAACCTATGTCTCTCTATATATTATTTGATCATTTTTCTACTTGTATTTATTAATTTGCTCATTGGGAGTGAGGTGACAATAGTTACGTGTCTGGTGTTTTATATTATGCATGCGTCTCAATAATATTCACAGTGGGCGCACTAACACTTCCGTTTGCATGAACAAGGAATCAAAACCTATTGTTAGATGTGAATGGTTTTATTCTCCTTTTTTTCTTTTTTCTTTCTTTTTTTTTTTTTTGTGGGATATACTAACAGAGTCACGGTTTTATTCTCATTTGAGTTGTGTATATACTGCTAATTCAGGAGGAAGAATTTCTGGTGGCACATGCAGAGATGGAATTAATTTCTACAACAGTCTGATAGATGAACTTGTGCGGGCAGGTTAGATTCAACTACACAACCTTTTTTGCGAAAAAAATTATTATTATTTTTTCAGTGCAAATTTATTACATTATTATTACTACAATTATTCTTTTTTTTTTTTTTGGACTGGGGATGGGCCCTTTCAGGTATTGAGCCCTGTGCAACTCTTTTTCATTGGGATACTCCCCAGTGTCTAGAACAAGAATACGGAGGCTTCCTAGATAACAAAATTGTGTAAGCCTACAATCTTTGTCTTGTATCAAGTGGCATGATTTCCTTAAAAATGTTCAAATGATTTATGCAGTGTATTATTCTGTTCCCAATATACAATATAGGCAAGATTTTCGTGAATTTGCTGAGATTTGCTTTTGGGAATTTGGTGATCGGGTAAAAACATGGATCACACTGAACGAGCCATGGGTTTATTGTGTTAAAGGATATGTGAAGGGTGCATACCCACCTAATCGGGGTGCTCGTCCAAAAACTGAAAGTGAGAAATTGAAGCTTGCCCTTATCCACAGAAGTGCACCTACAATTATGATTAAACCGAGAATTCAAAGCACAGACAAAAAAAGAGTACCTTTAGGTACATTTCGAAAGGGAAACCCCGGAACAGAACCATATATTGTGGGACACCATTTGATCCTTTGTCATGCACATGCAGTTGATATATATAGGAAAAAATATCAGGTAATGTCCACATATTTGTTTATTTCTTCATCTATTTAACTACTTATAATTTGAACATATTCACCGTCATGTAATACTATTCTATATACTATCTACAGGAAAGTCAAGAAGGCAAGATAGGCATGACTAATTGTTGTATCTATTATGAGCCTCTTAATATAGACAGTGAAGAAGATCAAAACGCTGCAAGAAGGGCAATCGATTTTAATATGGGATGGTACAAACTCAAATATACATCAGGCAAAAATCAGCCAAAATATGTGTGAAGAGAGAAAGAGACATATTGCACATATTATATATGCCAATCGTTTTATAAATTTGTTTTTCTTTTTCCTCCTCTTTTCAAGGTTTGTAGAACCACAAATAACCGGTGACTACCCAGAAAGTATGCAAAAAAATATCGGCAGGGATCGTCTCCCAGAATTTAATGAAGCAGAGAAGAAGCTGGTAAAAGGATCCTATGACTTTATAGGCGTAAACAATTACACAACTAATTATGCTTCCAACAACGATGAAACTGTTGCAAGTAAACGTCCTAGTTACCTCAGGGATAGCCGAACTCATATTTCAGGTAAGCTAGTGCTATTAGAATAATTTGTAAACTTAATATAGGCCATTAATTTTTTGTTATAGCTTCACAAATTTGCGTCACATGTTATCCTACTAATTATTTTATTGTTTTCTAGACAAACGTGAAAATCAACCAATTGGTCCACAGGTAAATAAAACTATAACTAATAATTGCAAAGTATATATATCAGGGTTCATATATATTGCTGAATTCATATATATGGAACTAAGAATCTTGTTTTGTGCAGGCTGGTTCAGAATGGTTGTATTTCTATCCCGAGGGAATTTACAAGCTCATGATGTTTATAAAGGACACATATAACGATCCGGTTATTTACATTACTGAGAATGGTAAACAATTTTATTTGATATATATAGTTTACCACTGAAAGTCTATTCGATTGGGACTTTTTAATTTAATAAGAGCGGTTGAATCTTTCGATAGGGGTGAACGAGCAAAATACATGGTTGGGAGAATTCAGGCCGAACGTTGAGAAAATTTTGGCAGACCGCTACAGGATTCATTATCACCAAGGCTATTTGTATCACGTTCATAAAGCAATAAGGTTAATATACGTCCCCTAACTAGTTTAATATTTGTCATTGAAATTAATTCCGTTGTGCTTACGATTATGATTTCATCTTTCAGCGAAGGTGCAAAAGTGAAGGCTTACTACATATGGTCATTGTTCGACAATTTTGAATGGGCTGAGGGATATACAGTACGATTTGGTATTTGTTTTGCAGATGGGGACAAAGCACGATTGCCAAAAGACTCTGCTATATGGTGGCAGAAATTCCTTACGAAGAGGCGTGCTGGAATTCCTTTGAAGGATGAAACCGATGGATCTGAAAAAAAATGATTAGTTAGAAAGAACTGATCGGTACTCCGTTACTATTATGTGTGTGTGTTGTGTGCAGTGTGTGTCAAAGAATAAATTAATGCATATTGCATGCATGCGGCAGTTCTTGTAATATATACTATGTTTCAAGTACTTCTTATGTTGTTTGTAATAATTTCGTGAAATAAAAGATCTGTGACGTTGTGGTGTTCTTCGACTTCTCTACTACATTAGTTGACGCTTTCATCGCTTATGATAGACAATCTATTTAGACGTGTTTGCCGTGTTTTAAGAAAAAAGTCACAAACTCTAACACAATAAATAATTAAATTTTATTTTATATCCAATCCTTATATGAGGCTTATACCTCAAGGCGTGAGGTAAAGGCACACGTCTCACTGAAGGAGGTGTGAGCCTCAAACGAATGCGCCTTGATGCGCCAATAGTGCACCTCAACTAGAGGTGGGCTTCAGGGAGCGCCTCTGCATTTCCTTTTCAAACCATGATTTTAATTTGTATTTTCTTTGTTGAGTTGCAAAATGTTAGATCTTAGAGTGTAAAATGAATGAGTCGAACTTCCCGGAAGTGAATGTTTTCATCCTGTATTAATTATTTATTCTTTTTCTTTTGGAAAGTGTAGGGGTATTCCAGCTAAGAAGCTAAGGCGGAGACCTAAAAGCCACACTAAAGCTGTCTCATTTTTTTATGTACTTCAGCTTTCACTAAGTTATGATTGTGAGAAAGTTAGCTATTGGTTGTTGTAGTAGCAACAAGCAATTAAAACCTCATAAATAACAAGAAAACTGATTTTTGAATTTGATTGCCACGACTTTTGATAAAGGAGCTTAGGAAAATTCTTCTCTCTCAACGATGTGATGTCTTTAAGGAAATGAGTTTTTCATGCTTAACCTCAAACTTTCTATCCATGTTCCTGGACATTGTTTTTGGAAACGATGTTATTATCTATTCATACTGACTGCGCACAGCAGATTGCGTTGGGATGATAATTAGGCTCTTCAAATTCTAACATGATTTTGCTATATTAGTTATTGGTTATCGGTTATCATGAATTTTAGTTACCGAATCAAATAAGTTCAATACATCGAAATTAACTGTATTACATTTGATCTTAACTATAATATGATATATATTTGTAAACTTCTTAGTAGGATTCTCAACTATTTGTTACCAAAACAAAAAGGCCTACAGTGGCGACTTTTTTTCTTTCTTTTCGTCTTTCTTTGTACTCTTTTTATTATTATTATTTTTTCTTATTTCCCTTTTTTTTTTTGTCTTTTCTTTTTAATCATTTTTTTGTAACTTCATATAGTATCAACTGTTTGACGTTTTAATTCATATAATAAATGATGCTATACTATTTTAATATAGGTTGTTATACAAGTAACATGATATGTTAAACAAATAACATACGTTGTTATACAAATAACATAACTTGTTAAAAAAGTAACATGGGTTGTTTTACAGATAAGTTGGTTGTTACACAGAAAACATAATTTTTATACAAATAATGCAAACTGTTTAATAACATACATTTTTACACACATAACATATCGTGTTACACAAATAACAAGACTTCTTATGCAAATAATATATCTTGTTACATAAATAACATAGCTTGTTTGTACATAACATAACTTGTTATACAAATAATATAGTATGTTACACATGTAATTAACGCGTTGGACAAGCAACATAGTTTGTTATGTAAAATAACATAGGTTGTTATTAAGCCATGAATCATTAAAACAAGTACGAATGGTATATAAATCATTATGAGTCTTTTGTTTGGGCTGCGTTTGACCTAACTTGTGGGTTCAAGTTGTTGGCTGATAGCCCTGTCTTGACTGTATTATTTTCAGCATCTATGGAATATTCTTTTATTTAAATATATATATATATATATATATAGTTGTAGACAAGTTCAATGGTTAAAAAAAATAAATAAATTATAAAAAAAGGAAAAAATATAAAAACTGAAAAACGTAAATTTGAAGGCCAAAACGACCACAGATGCAGAAAACTGATGGATTGCCTCGTCTTTTCACTTTCAGGAAGGTAAGGTCTGCACTGAACGCCAAAACACTCAAATTTCAACCTGATCTTAGGTCCAATTCTCCCTCGATCTATTCTTCCATGTCTTCTACTTATCTTGTTACATAAATAATATGGATTGTTTAATAATGTAGATTATTAGATAAAAAATATATATTGTTACACCAATAACATAACTTGTTACAAAGATAACATAACATGTTGCGTACATAACATAACTTGTTACAAAAATAACATAACTTGTTACAGACCTTTGAACTTGAAAATATTGTTTATCATATAGTTACTTTATCAAAAATTGTTAAAGAAAAAAATTAAGAAAAATAGCAAAAAAACTGAAAAAAAAAAGAAGAAGATTTTGACAACATCGCCAGAAAAAAGAAAAAATTTAAAAAGAATAAGGGAGAAAGAAAAAGGATTAGAAAAAGCAAATGAAAAAAAAAAATCGCTGAAATCCAGTGACCGGCCATCAGAATCTAGTAGCTCAAATCCGTCTATCGGAACGTAATTGGTAATCAGATTCCGATCGCCAGCAGCTAGCCAGACTCCAGCCGATAGGTGGGGTGGGGTGAAATTTAATAAAATAATAATAAATAAAATAAATAAAACAAGCAAGTATTTTTGAAATCTATATATTAATAAAGTGAGAGGTGCTGTAGTACAGTTTGACCGTAATTTTCCCGCCTAAAATGCTTCAAGTGGGGGCTTTTTGGTCATTTTGATTAGTTTGTGGTAACCAATGCGGTAACTTTGATGTTTATCCCTACTACTTTTTGGTTTTTAATTTTTGAATTATCTCATATTCATAATTCTATCTTATCTTTATAATTCTATGTTTAAGTTATCTTATCTTTATTTTTTTAAATCTTCCTTTCATTCCAATGTGAAAACAACAATCAAGAGCATATTTATTCAAAGGTTTGAGAATTGACTATGATATCATCATATCACATGGGTCTTGACGCACACAAATAAAGTTAATATAATTGATGTTTTTTATGAATTGAATACTTATATCATACAACAAAAATTAAAATAAAATATAACTATACTTGAAAAAAATAACTATTAATAATTAAGAATTTTAAAAAAATAAAATTAAAAAGAAAATAACTACCCCTCTATGTAGTCTTTTCCTTATACGATATCAAGTTTTTAATTTTTTTAGCACATGTGAGAATCTAATTTCTCAAATCTT